>BSBK01010072.1:0-157500 GCA_027943335.1 Chamaecyparis obtusa
GATTGTATTTTTTGTAATTCTAAAATGAGTGTATTATTTGTGCATGTCAAATCTAAGTAATTTAGTTGTTTATAATTCTCTTCCATTTTTGAATTCTAGAAAGATGGCTATAGGAAAATGGATGTGTGTGCATGCAATTCTTGTTTTAATTTTTCTTGAATTTAATTAGGGCTTTGAATTTATGAAATTGTAAGAAATTAGAATATAGATTTTTAAATTATTTGTGAAAAAAAATCTTATATGGAAACCCTAGGTTCAATTTGCATAATAAAGCTTTTAGGAAAAGTTTCAGATCTAGTAAAGGGTTGGAAAAATGTTTAAACTAAAACCTTAGAAATTAATTTAGAAAATACCTACAGAGACTTGTGCATCTGAGGCTTTCAATTTACCTGATAAAAAAAAAAGAGAACTTGTTATACCTAGTTCTTATTCAATTTAAATTTATTAGTTTCTATGTTAAAAAAAAAATTATGTGTGTGTGTGTGTGTGTGTAATAACCCATCAATTGTTTCTTTCAAAATAAATAAATACCTGCTCTGTGTTTTGGCACACTGAATTACTAGCCTTTCAAAAAAAAATAATAAAAAATATGTTAAAAAAATAAATTAAAATATATATATATATATATATATATATATATATATATATATATATATTATATATATATATATATATATATATATATATATATATATATATATATATATATATATATATATATATATATATATATATATATATATATATATAATTATTTAGGGGAGGTGGGGGCCAAACCCCTAAACCACCCCCCTACCACGATAGCTCTAAGAGTTGTTGGCGGTAGCCCAAAGGCTGCTGTCAACAATCCTTAGGGACTGTTGCACGGTACCATGTGGGCTGTCGTCGGCAGTCGTTAGGGACTAGCGCATGATAATCTAGGTTGCCATGGGGAGGGACAAGTGGCTCCCCCCCACATGTGTTGGGTACATTTTAAAAAAAAAATTAAATTTTTAATCTATTTAAAAATTTAAATATTAAACTTATAAAATATAAGAAAATATATTAAAATAACTTATTAAAATATAAAAAATGAATATGTAAATAAAATAATATAATAAGATAATAAAGTAAAGTAAACATTATTTATTTTCAAGATGTAGTTTTGGCATGTGTATTTTTAAATAGGCATGATTTTCTTTATATATTAACTATGTCTAATTGGGTTGATTATTTAAGTGATTTATTTTGTTAGTCTTTTATGATATAAGTCCTCTTTTATTATTATAACTGGGCAATTTAATTTATTTCTGATTTAGACTATGAAATTATAGTATGTTAGTAATTTTAATTCTTAGACTCAATTAATTTTGTTTACATCATAAATTGATTTGTTAAGGATAGAATTTATTTAATTAAATGTAAAATTTATAGTTTGTTTGTTTGTTTGTTTGTTTGTTTTTTGTAAAAGGCCAGAGCCAAAGATATTTTATTTATTTAAAAAGTAGACTACAAAAATTTTGTTCGGTGCAGGCACTGGTAGGAAAGAACGAAATTAAGAAAACCTCCAGTCTCTCCTGGACTTGTTTAGTCTAGGAAAAATATTTATTTGGTAATTACATACCCCATTAGTTACTGGGGCAGAAAAAAATTCAGTAAGATATTTTTCAGTAAATGCATTTCATTCTCTTATACCATTACAAAGTACATCTTTTAGACTATCCAGACATTCCCGGAGTCACAATACAAACTCAAATTGAAAACAAGAACTGCCCCTACCCATCCATTGATCTGTCAGAGCTGTATTAAGTGCAAGTTTGCAACTACCTTTTGTTCTTGTCTTATTTCCACCTCCTCTTTTGGTAACACACATTGGTTGGGGGTTAGTCAAATCTCCCTTTCTTTTGCATATAGATTTATTAATACGAGTAGGCTTATAAAATAAATGCAAATGATCTAATGAATATGTGTCTTGGCCTGTTGCTTCCTAGATAAGAAAGTCAGGAGAATAATATTCTAAGTAGTGATCTCTATTGATGTTAAAATGCCTAAAATAACCTTGCATCTAAAAGCCATCTTAATGAATCAAGAATGTTCAATCTATGGGTATGTGTAGGATCATGGTATGCCAAAAAGTGGCGATGTGAAAAAGAAGTCTTGATTGATAGACTCTTTGAAAAACAACTATAACTTTCAAACAATATAACATTTTTGAAATTTAAAATTTACATCACATTCTATGTTGCACCTAGTACAATAATAATAAACAATTCTTTTAATTTGATGAAATTTAGACTAAAATAAGGTGGTCAAACATGAGAGTTTTTATATTGAGGAAAATTTGTAGCAGAAAAATAATAATTAATTATCTACTAAGAAATTTTTTTTTAAAAAATATACATCACATTTGGACATGAGTCTACTACTTTTACCTATAATCTTATAAAAAAATATTATCATTTGATTTTATTTAATGTGGTTCGACATACACCTACTTGTTATCTTTCTAGTCCCGATTGATAGACTTATTGAAAAATAATTGTAACTTTCAAACTGTATAACATTTTTGAAATCTAAAATATGTGTCACATTTTATGATTTTCTTACTACAAGAAAAATAAAATAAAAATTCAATTTGATACAGTTTAGACTAAGTTAACGTGGTCAGACACAAGAGTTTTTGTATTCTGGAAAAGTTGTAGAAGAAAAATCATAATTAATTATTTACTTGGAAATAAATTACATAAAAATATGTGTCACATCCAGACATGATTCTACTACTTATATCTAGAATCTTGTAAAAAAAAATTATCATTTGATTGTGTTTAAGGTGGTCAGACATACACCCACTTCTTATTTTTTCCTGAAATTTTTGTACTACTACTTTTAAATATGAAATTTTCAACATATACAATAATTATTTTTCAAAAAAGGCCTAGTATCTTAGAAACTAAATTTAATTTTCTATAGTTTCTCTTCTTACATATTTTTGATATAATATTTATAAGTTGTCCAATTTTTTATTTCAACTTGCCTAAACCCGATTTTCTGTATTTTCATTGCCACTTAAGGGCCTAGTTTGGTATACCATGATCCTGCACATACCCCTATTTTACTTCTAAACTTTATAAATCCCCAATCTTACTGGGAAGACCGGCTTGGAAAAGACAATCAAGTATATAAATAAATTAACACTATAATGAAAATATGACCATAATCGCAAAGAGATACTATTGAAATCTCTAAATCTAGTTAGGAGCTTCCCATTTTGGGAAAGCTCTACAGATAACAAAGCCTGTATTCTTACAAAGAAAGACAAATTGTTATTACATATTCATATGAATAGATGTTATTATTTAGATACCAAAGAGATAGGTAAATTACTACTCCTTCTTATACAGAAAATCCTTAATGATGCTAAAAATTATAATCAGTCAGATTGCTACTCCTTTAGTCAACAATCCTTAAAGGATGAAAGGATTTGCTTGTAGATGGTTATTTGAGAGCTATCAAAATTATATTTATAGAAGATTGTTTTGCATCATGCCATTATACCTACAAATTTATACTACTTGAGATAAAATCTTAAAAATGAACATTTATTATTTCCTTAACTAATATCAAAGAAAGAAGGGGAAGATAATGAATTTCTAACTTAGAAAGAATTGATGACAAGAGAAATCCATATATACAACTATTAGCCAATATTTAAAAGTTTATATATATATATATATATATATATATATATATATATATATATATATATATATATATATATATATATATATGTTAGTGATTATTAATTAAATTAATTTCATGATGGGATTTTACAAATTATTTTTTTGTATTAAATTATATTGTTTGTCTATTTCATTCCTTTCGTGTTTGGATTAGAGGGGAAACATTTACGTCGGCCTAATAGGATTGTTACCAGAGGTGGGATTATAAATTATTGTATTTATTTGTTTGCCTTGCATAATTTTATGGCATTTGATTGTAATGTGACCCAGCCTTATGAAGTTTATTTTTGTGATTGAAATTATATTGTGTGTTCCTTTTACTTCTTTGGAACCAATTTTGGAATTATGGATTATGTTGAGCTTGACTCATGATTTTGATATTTTAAACCTATGGTAGGTTATCTAGGTGTAAACACCTAAAAATCATTCATATTAATTAAATTTATTTAATTAATAATCCAAATGACATCGTAATTAATTTTAATTAATTAATTAATTAATTATTATTGTCATATTCCTCTACCCTTTTAATTAAAATTATTTAATTAAGTTGGGTTCATTATCCAAGGTATTTGAATTTAATATAAATACTCCCCTCTCTAATGTATTAAATTTATTTTAATACATATCCCTCCATAAATCCTCTTTTGAATAAATCTCTATTTATTTAAATCCCTCCACATCCTAATATTCTTCTAAGCCTAGATTAATTTAGATCTAATCTAAATTAATCTAAAACCCCTACCTAAAACCTAGCCTACACCCATCACCTCACTTGCAAAACCTACTCTCCCACCTAACCACTCCCTTAACCTCACTTAGAAAGTAATTCCTAACCTCATTAGTCTTGATGCGTTGCTCACACATGTGTGAGAAACTCTTCCCAAGGAAGCCACCAAACTTACTTAAATGTTCCAACTCTCTCTTACACCTTTGTCCCCTTCACTCTTCCCCAAAGTTGCTCACACATGTGTGAGAAACCTTGAGCCACTCAATCATATATGGCCATCTTGTCTCATCTTAACCTTTCAAATTATCTATCCCTTCTAAGCCTATGTGGCTCCTATGTGGATGCCACATATGTGCCACCTCATCCAAACCCTATGCCTCCCTCCAAAAAATCTATAAATAGAGGCTTCTTCATGAGAAAATGGACTCTCTCAATAATTCATTTTCATGCATTTTTATCATGTTAGTTTTTCTCTAGGAATTTATAGCATTTTAGCATTGTTAGATTCCTTTCTTGTTTTCAATTCTTAGTCACATAGCATAATATTAATGGGTAAAAGAATCTTAGTTTCCTTTAGCATTGCATTTTACTTTTAAGATCAATCACATATCCATTCTTAAAGGTTAATGAATCTTTCATATCATTTGTATCTTAATCTTCATCTTTGTCCTTTGCATCTCTTGGAATTCTTGGCGCAAAATAGGTTCTTCATACTAATTTTTGTGCCATTTTTGGGATCTCCTTGGATTGCATTCAACTTAAATCATCTTAGCATTGCATTGAGGATACTCTCATTGTGTTTGGAGAGCACTTACACATTCTTCTTAAAAGATAAAATCAAATGGGGCTTGGGTACTCCCGTTTTGGCTCAATCATAGGTGGTGTATATTGAATTTATTGTTCTATGTTGCATGCTAGCTTAGGACTAACATTTGATAGTCTAAACATGCTCCTAATAGGTTAGGTTCATCACATCTACATTTTGGCATGCCTGGTGGGACACCCACCACACAAATTTTTTCCTTTTCTAAGGGTTTTCATCATCTATTTTCTGAAACTCTGGCAAGCCTAGTATCATCTTGTGAGAATTCTAGTATGATTAAAATCATTTTGGCCCTATTTAATTTTACTACATGTGCCCAAAACTTGTACTACATGTTCCCAATACTTGTATTGGCCTCTTCTTCTCTATCTTCTTTCTGACTACATCCTTTTTGGCTATATTTTCTCGTATCAAAACCCCTCTATTATCATATTGTAACCCTTGTATTATTGTACAAAGCATGGAATATTATCATACCATAGCTATTCATTATGTGTTTTCTCATACTTCTCTATGTGTATTCTTGTACGAATCTACACACAAAATCTCCTACTATTTTTTCTCCTATTAGAAATAGAGGGTAAGTCTAGGGCCCTAAATCTTGATGTATATTTATGTTGGTGATTGTTTTGTCTTTATATTGACCTTGACCATATTCTTTGTAGGTTCTAACATGCTTTTTTAGTTCCTTGCACAAAATAATGCTTGCAAAAGTCATCAACATCTTAAACTACTAACACCTTTGTTGTTTAAAATGAATCTTGATTGCAATCTTCATATTTTGATTTGGGCCACTTAAAATGAATCACAACAAAATCTTCAATGCCTAAAGGAAAATGAACAACTCAGTCTTCACATCTTGATTTTGGGTTTAAAATGAATCCAAACCAATCTTGAATGCCTAAAACAAATGAACAAATCAATTAAACACCTTGAATTTGGGCTTAAAATGAATCAAAATCTAATCTTTAATGCCTAAGGGATAACGAAAAAATAATTTATTTTGGGCTTTAAAATAAAAAAGAACACTTCAATTTGGGCATTAAAATACTATCAATCACACATTTCCTTTTGTGCCTAAGAATCAAACAAATCTTTGTGAAGCTATTTGTGTCTTTTTGTCTTAGATAGAAAAAAATTAGCTTAAATAAGCTCAATTTTGGAAAGAAAAACTTCTTGATGTGTTTAAAGATGTTTTTCTTAACACCTCTTATGAACTTCTTCATCTAGAAATCCCATTAATCTAAGTGATGCAAGTGAACAATCCATATATGTACCCTCTCCTATTGCCTTCACAGATCTTGGGTGAAGATAGGGATTGGATTGGTTAATTTCCTCTAGCAAGACTTATTAAGAGAGAAGCACTTCCTCTCTAGAGAATGACCTCAAACTGGTAACTCCCTGATTAATATATAAATAAGGTGTTGAGCAAGCTCTCACCTTATCCTCTCAAGATTAGGCGATGTGTGTTGATCATAGTCCAAGGTAGGTGAATATCCCTACAATTTTAGCATGGTCAACTAAGCTCTTAAGTGTGTCATGTGTGTACAAGCTGATTGGGAAGATGCCACAAACCTTACTAGACACCTTTAAATCATACGCCAACTTGATCTGCCCTGTTAATATGATTTATAACAACAAAGAGGGGGGGGGGGTGAATCAGTTGTTCTCAGGTCATGATGTATAAAACAAACTTAAAAACTTTTCCTTAAATCAGATCCAATAACCAAAACAAACTCGGTCATCACTGATTCAACAATAGAAACATATAACAATGCAATCCACTACCTAGCTGTTACATAACTTGTAAAACACAGAAATGTTCAAACTAAAACATTCACACAAGTATTAACACTAGCATTTATAGTGGAAACCCAATTTGGAAAAAACCACTTTGTAACATGCTACTATTATTCTCACTCTTCTGAAGTGAGTTTGGTAAAAAGCCAACCCTGTCAAAGGTTACAATACACACTGTCAAGTGTGACCTAGTTAAAGGATTTCAATCACCCTATTAAAAGTGAGCCTTTTCATAGGACTTACATACACTCCATTAGAAATCAACCTTGTTCAAAGGATTTAACATATGACTGTTAGGTCAACCTCTGTTAAAATGATATTGACTATTACAATGGTTAGAAAGTAGTAGCAATATTTATCTAAAAAATATACAACTCACTTTGCAAATATCAGATCCGATTCCATACACTAATGCTGGTTTACTGACTTTGAAACTTTTCCATCTCCATCTCTGATCTGCTCAGAACTTTTCTTCAAGCAACCACCACAATTCTTCTTCAGCCTTTTCTTCTTATACAGTCAATAAAACTTTACTAATCTTCCAACATTCTCTTTTTTCACCCCATGCACATATGCATATCCAATGCTCAGGTTCACTTTAATACTTTTCTCAATTAGGTTAACTCATCTTATGCCACTCAATCTCATTCGTAGATCTTAGGGTTAGGTCAAATTCATTGAATCTACCCACTTCATGTTCTTCAGCTCCTTTTCTAGAAACATCTCAAATCTCTTAAAGATTTACAATAAAACATTTTACAGTGCATTTAATGCTTTCAAACAATCAATAAATAAAGTCAACACATTTTACATAATCCAAGAATTCAACAATGTCGGCTCCAAAACTAAATTCTCTTCAAATATAAAAATGTTGATGCTCAGTCAATACTGTCATCAACTACCCAGTCTTCATGTAGAAAGATTGGTCATTACTAGAAATTTTTCCTCGGCTTATATTGTCTTCCTTGGCAATTAACTATTGTTCGGTTGACACTAAAATTTTTCTTGGCATACACTGACTCGGTTGACACTAACATTACTCAGCTTAAACATGATTTCTCTATTCTTTGCTCAATCAAGCCTACCAATTTAGTCTTCAGTCTTACTAGTATAAACAATACATTGTCTCATCATTGTACAACATAGTCAAGTACACTTTGTAGTATCAAGATAACTCAACCTTTCTCTAGGTGCTATTGTTACCAACCTTGCCTATCCCCTTAGCAATATTCAAATAGATATAGTACTTTTCTAAGTAACAACAGTCTTACCAATTAAGGTTTGACTTCAATGACAATACAACAATTATTTCAATTGCAGTTTCCAACAATCTCCCTCTTTGGCATTGATGGCAACACCATATGATATCACCTAAATAACACATGGATTACCAACCAATCCAAAAACTTATGTTTTCATCAGAGAATTATTTATAATATCCTTAGCTTCATTCTAATTCAGAATCCTATAAGCCTCACTTCTATGACCATCAAAAGTATTTAGATCTCCCTCTATCCTAATCCTTCATTCCAGTTCATCACCCTTACTTTTTAGTGTCATGTGTTATCATATTAGTTCATCTCTCTCTTTGACAAAAAATGCCAAAGTAGCAACTAAAACATACATCTAGTAGATGTAGATAATATTTGTGCAGCTCAGTGTTTTCTCCCTCTATCATCTTGCTTATGACCGATTCCTTGTCTTTGCTCCTTTTCACAATTATAGGCTAGCCCTAAAGTGTGACAATCTTCTACATCAATTTATCAAATATTCTGCTATAACCTATTTGATGCAGTGCTCCTAGCTTGACTAGGTAGCCTCAATTAGGGGAAGGACCCCTAATTGACTTGTCAAATACTCATGAGCTTCTCTGGGTAAAGCTTTAGTGAATATGTCTACTAATTATTCTTTTGTATTCACATATTCCATTTGGACTTCTTTATCTTGTACTAATTCTCTCAAGTAGTGATACTTGATTTCTATGTACTTGGTCTTAGTGTGCATCACTGAATTCTTAGAAATATTGATAGCACTTGTGTTGTGACAGAAAATAACAATAAGTTCAATGATTTCTTCTTTCATGCCTATCAACAATTGTTTTATCCATACCATATTTTAATAGTTTACTGCAGTAGCAACATACTCAGCCTCGAAAGTAGATTGGGAAATGCAATTTTGTTTCTTGCTCATCCAAGAGACTAATGTCTATCCAAGAAAGAAAGCTCCACCACTAGTACTCTTTTTGTCATCCACATTTCTTGCCCAATCAACATTTGTATAAACTCTGAGTTCAAATTTGTCATCCTTCTTATAATATAGACCATAGTCAGCAGTTCCTTTCAAGTATCTCATAATTCTTTTCATAGCCATCATGTGTCTTTCCTTAGGATTGGAAAAGAATCTTGCCACAATCCCAACAACTAGTGCAATATTTGGTCTACTATGTACAACATACTACAATTTTCCAATCATGGATCTGTACAAAGTTTGATTCACTTCTGCAACATCATCATTCTTAGATAACTTTTGTCTAGTAACCATAGGAGTACTCACTGATTTAGCATCTTTTATCTCAAAAATTTTTAGTATTTCATTAACATACTTAGACTGTGTAATGAAAATTCCATTCTTCCTCTGATATACTTGTAAACCAACAAAGAATTTGATCTCACCAAACATGCTTATTTCAAATTCAGTTTGCATTTCATTTGAAAATATTTTACACAATGCATCTTGTCCACCAAAAATAACATCATCTACAAAAAAATTTGCCAACAAGATACCTTTACCTTCTTCATCTTTCATGGACAGATTGCTTGTGTCATTTGTTCTTGAAAATCCAATCTGTATCAAGTAGTTGTGCAACCTCTCATACCATGCTCTAGGAGCTTATTTCAATCCATACAGTGCTTTGTTTAGTTTGCACACCATGTGTCTTCTCTTTGGATTTATAAAACCTTCTAGTTGTTCTATGTACACTTCTTCTAGTATACCATTCAAAAATGAAGATTTGACATCCATTTGATATACCTTGAAATCTTTATAAGCAACATATGCAAGTAGAGTTCTTACTCCTTCCAATCTAGCTACAAGAGAAAATGTTTCCCCATAATCTATTCCTTCTTCTTGTGCATAGCCTTTGCATGGCAACCTAGCTTTATTTCTAGTTATTTCACCATTTTCATTCATCTTATTCCGAAACACCCACTTTGTTCCTATAACATTTTTGTTTTCAGGTCTCGGCACCAAAGTCCAAGTATCATTCTTCTCAATCTGGTTAATCTCTTCATTCTCTAATGCCTCTCTAGTTAAATTGGGTTCAAATTCACATAGTAGGCATGTTGGATCCTTATTCTTACTTCTGGTCTAAATTCTAGTATTTTTGTCTCCAATTATCTATTCAAGCTTGTGATGTCTTCTTACATATTTTGCCAAAATAGGTTCAGCTCTTCTCTCCTTTATTTCATCGGATTCTCCAATAAGATTGTCAGATTTAGCTTCTGAATGCTCGGTAACCTCTTCTTGATACTCAACAGCATTTTCTTGTAGCTCGACATGTTCTTGTTCTCTTTCGACACTATTTTACTGATGCTCAGCAGCATCTGTCTGTCACTCGACATTGCTTACCCGAGACTTGGCATCAGGTGCAAGTCTGTTACTTGCCTCTTCTTTTTCCTCAATGTACATAAAAGATGATGTAGGAGCATCCTGGGTGTAAGAGCAATCTTGCATCACCCAAAAATATTTATGTTTTTGTTTTCAATAAGGGCTATCTTGTGCAGAGATGCTATTTATGGAAACTTGCTATTTTTAGTAAGTTGGTCATAAATCTCAGAATGTTCTGATTTTACATGTGGAGGTTCATCTCAGTCATATTAGCTTGCCAGCAAAGTTTCATGGCTAGATCAGGTCTAGTTTTGAAGATATTGAAGATTTTTGGTATTGGTAGTAGGGTACAAAAACCTTGAGCTCAATTTTGAAGGCTTTATAGGCCTTGGATGAGGTTGAAAATTTGGGTGACAAGCGCCTACCCCGATCAAGCCTATAGAGTTCTTCGTGGCATTTCTGAAATGGGGTTATAATAGTCAATCAGGTCATCTGTTGATGACTTATGGTCTTCAGAAGTCGGGTCACCTGAAATGGCAAAAAATAATTTTTCTTCAAAATTTTTATTTGGATTTCAAAAGTTATTTTGAGCCGGCTTTGATGTAATAAATTAAAAATAAAATAATTCTAAGTTTGGTCAGCCCTTAGGGCTAAATTTTTGGAACCTTCTCGGGCTGTGGAAAATGCCTATATAAAGAAGGCCCATAGTATTGTCTAGGGAAGTTCTGGGTAGTAGATTTGGGTATTGATTCGAGGCTTTGTCCTACAGAATATTGTAAGGGAATGCCCATGTGGCTTTGCATATTGTAATTCTAAAAGTTTGTAATTCCACATTTGTGGAGATAATAAGAAGCCAATTTTTCTATTCTTGCATATTGTTGTTGTTTCTCTATTTCAGTTATGTGTTTATGGTATTAAGGGGAGAACCTTTCATCAAGTGGTATCAGAGCAGGAGTTCATGAGTGTGTAAATAGACCACCGACTATGAGGCAATTTGCACTAGGACCATAGTTAGGGTTTCAAAATGCATCGTGAAAATGCCTCTAGGAAGGGAACATGGTGGAAGAGCTGGTGTTGTGACACCTGAGGTTAGAGTGCTCCAGAGACAAGTGCAAGTATTGTAAGAGGAGATTTGTAGAGGAATAAATCTTAATGTCAGAGATGAAAGCGAGGATGAAGCTGAAGAAGATCAAGAAGGAGAAGTTGAAGTTGTGAACTAG
Organism: Chamaecyparis obtusa; assembly: GCA_027943335.1. Classification (NCBI taxonomy): domain Eukaryota; kingdom Viridiplantae; phylum Streptophyta; class Pinopsida; order Cupressales; family Cupressaceae; genus Chamaecyparis; species Chamaecyparis obtusa. The sequence goes on from BSBK01010072.1 coordinate 11,899, forward strand.
GAGGAAGACAGACTTTTTCGAGCCATTTCCAAGATTGAAAAAAGACCTAAGATTGAGGTTCCTACATTTTCAGGAAATCTTAACCCAGAAGAATTGATCGACTGGATCAATGAATGTGAAGAATATTTTGAGTATGAAGATATTGAGGATCCTGATAGTGTCAAATTCACAAAAGCTAGACTGAAAGGTCATATAAAGATTTGGTGGCAAGAGATTCAATTTGAGTGAAATAGAAGAGGGAAAGATAAAATCACAAGATGGGATCAGATGGTGGATAAATTGAAGTGACAGTTCATCCTTGTTGATTATGAGCTTGACCTATTAAAGAAAATGCAAAGTTTGAAGCAAGCGAGATGATCTGTTCAGGAGTATACAGAGGAGTTCTATTGAATCATCATCAAAATAGGCCATGTGCAAGTTGATAAGGAGAAAGTTTCTCATTACCTTAATGGGTTGAGGCCCAGCATACAGGAGGAGCTGAATCTAGTTCGAATGAACAATATTGAAGAGGCATACCAATTTTCCCTAAAAGTAGAGGAAAACTTGAACAAGAAGTTTGAGAGCAGACAAAATGCAAGAGGTCACGGTGGATGATCTGGTGGACAGTTATATGGAGGCCGAAATGAAGATCTGAAAAAGAAGGATGAGGCCAGTAGCAGTCAAAATTAGAGAGGAAATAATTCCAATCATTTACAAGATAAGAACAATGGAGACCAGACAGGAAGAGGAAGAGGACAAGGTTCAAGAAGAGGAGGCTTCCATGGAACATGTTTTTACTATGGAGAAGAAGTTCATAGGGCATTTGAATGTCCTCAACACCAAAGAAGGAAAAATAGGAGGAATGAAAGCCAGGCCAGAGTTGTGCATGTAGATGAAGATGCCAGATCATCAAATTTTGAAGATGCTGAAAGAGGAGAAACACTAATTAACAGAAGAGTCTTGCTAAGTGGTGAGAATGAACCTGAGCAAAGGAGGAGCCTGTTTCACACTACATGCAAGTGTGAGGGTAAATGTTGTGATGTGATTATTGATAGTGGAAGCACTGACTATTTGGTGTCAGAAGAGATGGTAACAAAGTTGAAGCTCAAGAGATAGAAACACCCACATCCATATCGGATTGCCTGGGTGCAGGATGACCACAAGGTCATGGTCAGTGAATAGTGCCTAGTAAAGTTTAAGATCAGGGGGTACCAAGATGAGGTACTATGTGATATCATATCTATGGATGCATGTCATATGTTGTTGGGTAGACCGTGGCAGTTTGACAGATGTGTTGTACATGATGGTCATGTGAATACCTATTCCCTAACAAAGGATGGAGTGCGACATAAGTTAAAGACATTGAAGGAGACTGAAGAAAAGGTATGTGGTAAAGCAAAAATAATATTTGTTGATGGAAGAAAATTCTTAGATGATATGAGGCATGAGCATGTGTGTTTTTCTTTAATTCCAAAAGATGGTAAAGAGGAAGTAGAGGATGTACCTATAGAGGTTGTAGATTTGTTGAATGAGTTTCAGGATATTGTATCTAATAATGTACCTGATGGATTGCCATTGGTAAGGAAGATCAGTCATTAGATAGATTTGATTCCAAGAGCCAGTTTGTTAAACAAGGTAGCACACAAAATGACACCAGGAGAAAGTGAAGAGTTGAACAGACAAGTACATGAGTTGTTACAGAAGGGATTGATTCGGGAGAGCTTGAGTCCATGTGCTATACTAGCAGTATTAGCACCAAAGAAGGATGAAGAATGTAGGATGTGTATAGATTCCAAAGCAATAAACAAGATCACAATCAAGTATAGGTTTCCATTGCCATGAATGGATGATATTATGGATTGTTTGAGTGGAGCTATGTATTTTTCAAAGATAGATCTGAAGAGTGGATATCACCAGATTCGGATCAGAGAAGGAGATGAATGGAAGACTACATTCAAGAAAATGGAAGGACTGTATGAGTGGTTAGTCATGCCTTTTGGGCTAACCAATGCACTGAGCACTTTCATGCGACTCATGAACAAGGTTCTGAAAGAATTTCTAGGTAAGTTTTTCATTGTGTACCTAGATGATATGTTGATCTTTAGTAAGACATTGGAAGAGCATATGATGCATATTCATATGGTGTTTGAGAAGTTAAGAGATGAGAAATTGTTGATTAATTTGAAGAAGTGCAGTTTTGTGAAGAAAGAGTTAGTGTATTTGGGATTTGTAGTTTCAATAGAAGGTCTAAAAATGGACCCAAACAAAGTACAAGCTATCCTTGAATGGCCTACTCCAAGGAGTGCAACTGAGGTAAGATCTTTTTATGGTCTAGTTAGTTTTTACAGAACTTTTATTAGAAATTTTAGCAGTATTTGTGGTCCCTTGACTGAAACAATGAGAGGGGATAGAAAAGAGTTTAAGTGGACTAATGGGGCAGAAAAGGGTTTTCAATTGTTGAAACAAAAAGTTACAGAACAACTTTTTTAGCACTTCTATATTTTAATAAGGTGTTTCAAGTAGATTGTGATGCTAGTGGTATTGCAATAGGAGCTATTATGAGCCAAGAAGGTAAACTTATTGCTTATTTCAATGAGAAGTTAAATGATGCCAAGAGAAAATATTATGTTTATGATCAAGAATTTTATGCTATAGTTCAGGCATTGAAGAAGTAGAGACAATATCTGCTTCCTAAGGAATTTGTTTTGTATACTGATCATGAAGCTTCACAATATTTGAATAGTCAAGGAAAGTTGAATCAAATACATTTAAAATGGGTTGATTTTTTGCAGAGTTATACATTTGTTTTGAAACACAGAAGCGGAAAGTCTAATAGGGTCACATATGTGCTTAACAGAAGGAAACTATTGCTGACAGAAATGCAGATTGAAGTGGATGGGTTCAAGTAACTCAAGAATTTGTATCCAAAGGATCCTGATTTTGGTGAAGCTTGGAAAGGTTGTAAAGAACCTATTACTCTAGACAGGATGAAATGGCTGAATTTTATCATTCAGGATGATATGCTATTCAGAGGGAGTCAGTTGTGCATTCCAAGAAGTTCTATGAGGGAGAATCTCATCAAAGAGAAGCATAGCAGAGGATTGGCTGGACATTTTGGTCGAGATAAAACCCTTGCTTTGGTTAGTGAAAATTATTATTGGCCATAGTTGCAGCAAGATGTCAAAAAGTTTGTACAAAGCTGTAGACTATGTCAGATGGCGAAAGGAGTGAAGCAGAATACAGAGTTGTATCAACCATTACCTGTACTAGAGAGGCCTTGGGAGGATATCAATATAGACTTTGTTCTTGGTTTACCAAGGAAACAACAAGGACATGGTTCAATTTTTGTGGTAGTTGATAGATTTTTAAAGATGGCACATTTTATTCCCTATAAGAAGACTAATGATGTTGTTCATGTAGCAGAATTGTTTTTTAGAGAAGTAGTGCAACTACATAATTTTCCAAAGACCATAGTTTCAGATTGAGACACTAAGTTTGTTGGATATTTTTGGCATACATTGTGGAAGAAGTTGAAGACAGATTTAAAATTCTATTCATCACATCATCCATAAACTGATGGACAGATAGAGGTGGTGAATAAGAGTTTAAGAAATTTGCTGAGATGTTTGGTTGGGAATAAGCCAACAGGATGGGATTTGATTTTACCAAAGATAAAATTTGCATACAATAATTCTATCAGCAGGAGCACTAGTAAATCACCATTCCAGATTATATATGGGAGTAGTCCCAAAAATGCATTTGAGTTGAGAAAGATAGATAAAGGAGAAATAAGTAGTGCTGAAGCTGAGGATTTTGCAGAATATTTGAAGAACATCCATGAGGAGGTGAGGAAGCATATTACCAAGATGAATGCGTAGTATAAGGCTAAGGTAGATGAGAAAAAAAGACATAAGGAATTTCAAGTTGGAGATAAAGTCATGGTTCATTTGCGAAAGGAGCGATTTCTAGTTGGTACATATAACAAATTGAAAATGAAGAAGATTGGGCCATGTAAGATATTGAAGAATCATGATTCAGGAAATGCATATGAGGTAGAATTTCCTACTCAGCTAAATATTTCACCAGTGTTTAACATTTCAAATTTGATAGAGTATCATGAAGGAGGTGTTGAAGATGAGGTTACAATAGCACAGTGGAGTATTCCAACAACCAGTTTAGATATCAAGGAGATTGAAGACATACTGGATAGTCGTGTTGGCAAAAGTGCAAGGAACAGAACATATGAAGAGTATTTGGTCAAATGGAAAGGATGACCTGTTGAAGATTCATCATGGCTAACAAAGGAGGAGGTTAACCATATTGATTTTCATCTACACACCTGAGTCATGATGGGGTCACTTCTCAAATTACCCTAGGTGTTTGATGCAGGAGCATCCTGGGTGTAAGAGCAATCTTGCATCACCCAAAAATATTTATGTTTTTGTATTCAATAAGGGCTATCTTGTGCAGAGCTGCTATTTATGGAAACTTTTTATTTTTAGTAAGTTGGTCATAAATCTTAGAATGTTTTGATTTTACATGTGGAGGTTCATCTTAGTCATATCAACCTGCTAGCAAAGTTTCATGGCTAGATCAGGTCTACTTTTGAAGATATTGAAGATTTTCCATATTGGCAGCAGGGTAAAAAAATTTTAAACTCAGTTTTGAAGGCTTTAGAGGCCCCAAATGATTAAAAATTTGGGTGATGGGCACTTGCGCCCCTCAAGCCTCTAGGGTGCTTCATGGAATTTCTAAAATGGGGTTATAATAGTCAATTGGGTTAGCTGGTGATGACTTATGGTCTCCGAAAGTTGGGTCACCTGAAATGGAAAAAAATAATTTTCATTCAAAATTTTTGTTCAGGTTTCAAAAGTTATTTTGAGCTGACTTTGATGTAATAAATTAAAAATAAAATAATTCTAAGTTTGGTCAGCCCTTAGGGCTAAATTTTTGGAACCTTCTCGGGCGATGGAAAATGCCTATATAAATAAGGACCGTAGTATTGTCTAGGGTAGTTCTGGGTATTGATTCAAGGCTTTGTCCTACAGAATATTGTAAGGGAATGCCCATGTGGTTTTGCATATTGTAATTTTGAAAGTTTGCAATTCCACATTTGTGGAGATAATAAGAAGCTAATTTTTTTGTTCTTGCATATTGTTGTTGTTTCTCTGTTTCTATTATGTGTTTGTGGAATTAAGGGGAGCACCCTTCATCAGGTGGTATCAGAGTAGGATTTCTTGAGTGTGTAAATAGATCGCCGACTGTGAGATAGTTTGCACTAGGATCATGGTTAGGGTTTCGGCATGCATCATGAAAATGCCTCCACAAAGTTAACATAGGGGAAGAGCTGGTGTTGTAACACCTAAGGTTAGAGTGCTCCAGAGACAAGTGTGAGCATTACAAGAGGAGATTTGCAGAGGAATGAATCTTAATGTCAGAGATGAAAGTGAGGATGAAGCCGAAGAAGAAGATCAAGAAGGAGAAGTTGAAGTTGTGAACCAGGAGGAAGAAAGACTTTTTCGAGTAATTTCCAAGATCGAAAAAAGACCTAATATTGAGGTTCCTGCATTTTCAAGAAATCCTAACCTAGAAGAATTGATTGACTGGATCAATGAATGTGAAGAATATTTTGAGTATGAAGATATTGAGGATCCTGATAGTGTCGAATTCACAAATGCCAGACTGAAAGGTCATGTGAAGATCTGGTAGCAAGAGATTCAATTAGAGTGAAATAGAAGAGGGAAAGATAAAATCACAAGATGGGATCGGATTGTGGATAAATTGAAGTGATAGTTCATCTATGTTGATTATGAGCTTGACATACTAAAGAAAATACAAAGTTTGAAGCAAGCAGGATGATCTATTCAAGAGTATACAGAGGAGTTCTATCGAATCCTCATCAGAACAAGCCATGTGGAAGCTGATAAGGAGAAATTTCCTTGTTACCTTAATGGGTTGAGGCCCAACATTTAGGAGGAGCTAAATGTAGTTTGAATGAACAGTATTGAAGAGGCATACCAGTTTTCCCTAAAAGTAGAGGAAAAGTTGAACAAGAAGTTTGAGAGCAGACAAAATGGAAGAGGTTGCGGTGGATGATCTAGTGGACGGTCATATGGAGGCCAAAATGAAGACCTGAAAAAGAAGGATGAGGCTAGTAGTAGTCAAAATCAGAGAGGAAATAATTCCAATCATTTCTAAGATCAGAACAATAGAGATCAGAGAGCAAGAGGAAGAGGACAAGGTTCAGGAAGAGGAGGCTTCCATGGAACATGTTTTCACTATGGAGAAGGTCATAGGGCATTTGAATGTCCTCAACACCACGGAAGGACAAATAGGAGGAATGAAGGCCAGGCCAGAGTTGCGCATGTAGATGAAGATGCTAGATCATCAAATTATGAAGATGCTAAAAAAGGAGAAACAATGATTAAGAAAAGAGTCTTGTTGAGTGGTGAGAATGAATCTGAGCAAAGGAGGAGCTTGTTTTGCACTAGATGCAAGTGTTAGGGTAAATGCTGTGATGTGATTATTGATAGTGGAAGCATTGACAATTTGGTGTCATAAGAGATGGTGACAAAGTTGAAGCTCAAGTGATAGAAACACCCACATCCATATCGGATTGCCTGGGTGCAGGATGACCATGAGGTACTAGTCAGTGAACAGTACCTAGTAAAGTTCAAGATCGACGGGTACCAAGATGAGGTACTATGTGATATCATATCTATGGATGCATGTCATATGTTGTTGGGTAGACCATGGTAGTTTCACAGATGTGTTTTACATGATGGTCATGCAAATACCTATTTTTTGACAAAGGATGGAGTGTGACATAAGCTAAAGCCATTGAAGGAGACTGAAGAAAAGGTTTGTGGTAATGCAAGATTAACATTTGTTGATGGAAGAAAATTTCTACATGATATGAGGCATGAGCATTTGTGTTTTGTTTTAATTCCAAAAGATGGTAAAGAGTAAGTAGAGGATGTACTTGTAGAGGTTGTAGATTTGTTGAATGAGTTTCAAGATATTGCATCTAATAATGTACCTGATGGATTACCACCAGTAAGGAAGATCAGTCATCAGATGGATTTGATTGCAGGAGCTACTTTTCCAAACAAGGCAGCACACAGAATGACACCAGCAGAAAGTGAAGAGTTAAACAGACAAGTACATGAGTTGTTATAGAAATGATTGATTTGGGAGAGCTTGATTCCATGTGTTGTACCAGCGGTATTAGCACTAAAGAAGAATGGAGAATGGAGGATGTGTACAAATTCAAGAGCAATAAATAAGATCACAATCAAGTATAGGTTTCCATTGCCATGAATGGATGATATTATGGATTATTTGAGTGGAGCTGTGTATTTTTCAAAGATAGATCTAAAGAGTGGATATCACTAGATTCAAATTAGAGAAGGAGATGAATGGAAGACTTCCTTCAAGACAATGGAAGGACATTATGAGTGGTTAGTCATGCCTTTTGGGCTAACCAATGCACTGAGCACTTTCATGCGGCTCATGAACGAGGTTCTGAAAGAATTTCTATGTAAGTTTGTCATTGTGTACCTAGATGATATTTTGATATTTAGTAAGACATTGGAAGAGCATATGATTCATATTCATATGGTGTTTGAGAAGTTAAGAGATGAGAAATTGTTGATTAATTTGAAGAAGTGCAGTTTTGTGAAGAAAGAGTTAGTGTATTTGGGATTTGTAGTTTCAACAGTGTATTTGGGATTTGTAGTTTCAACAAAAGGTCTAAAAATGGACCCAGAGAAGGTACAGGCTATCCTTGAATGGCCTACTCCAAGGAGTGCTATTGAGGTAAGATCTTTTTATGGTCTAGCTAGTTTTTACAAAAATTTTAGCAGCATTTGTGGTCACTTGACTGAAACAATGAGAGGGGATAGAAAAGAGTTTAAGTGGACTAATGAGGAAGAAAAGAGTTTTCAATTGTTGAAACAAAAAGTTACAGAACAACCTATTTTAGCACTTCCAAATTTTAATAAGGTGTTTCAAGTAGACTGTGATGCTAGTGGTACTACAATAGGAGTTGTTATGAGCCAAGAAGGTAAACCTATTGCTTATTTCAGTGAGAAGTTAAATGATGCCAAGAGAAATATTCTATTTATGATCAGGAATTTTATGCTATAGTTCAGGCATTAAAGAAGTGAAGACACTATCTAATTCCTAAGGAGTTTGTTTTGTAGACTGATCATGAAGTTTTTCAATATTTGAATAGTCAAGGAAAGTTGAATCAAAGGCATTTGAAATGGGTTGAGTTTTTGCAGAGTTATACATTTGTTTTGAAACACAAAAGTGGAAAGTCTAATAGGGTTGCAGATGCACTTAGCAGAAGGCAACTATTGCTTATAGAAATGCAGATTGAAGTGGTTGGGTTCAAGGAACTCAATAATTTATATCCAAAAGATTCTGATTTTGGTGAAGCTTGGAATGCTTGCAAAGAACCTATTACTCTAGACAGGATGAAATAGCTGGATTTTATCATTCAAGATGATATGCTATTTAGAGGGAGTCAGTTGTGCATTCCAAGAAGTTCTATGAGGGAGAATCTAATCAATGAGAAGCATAGCAGAGCATTGGCTAGACATTTTGGTCGAAATAAAACCCTTGCTTTGGTTAGTGAAAATTATTATTGGCCATAGTTGTAGCAAGATGTCAAGAAGTTTCTATAGAGTTGCAGAGTATATCAGATGGTGAAAGGAGTGAAGAAGAATATAGGGTTGTATCAGCCATTACCTGTACCAGAGAAGCCTTGGGAGGATATCAATGTCGACTTTGTTCTTGATTTACCAAGGACACAGTGGGGACATGATTCAATTTTTGTGGTAGTTGACAGATTTTCAAAGATGGCACATTTTATTCCTTGCAAGAAGACTAATGATGCTGTTCATTTAGTAGAATTGTTTTTCAGAGAAGTAGTGCGACTACATGGTTTGCCAAAGACCATTGTTTCAGATCAAGACACTAAGTTTGTTGGATATTTTTGGCATACATTGTGGAAGAAGTTGAAGACAGATTTGAAATTTAGTTCATCACATCATCCACAGACTGATGGACAGACAAAGGTGGTGAATAGGAGTTTGGGAAATTTGCTAAGATGTTGGGTTGGGAATAAGCCAACAAGATGGGATTTGATTTTACCACAGGCAGAATTTTCATACAATAATTTTGTCAGCAAGAGCACTGGTAAATAACCATTCTAGATTGTATATGGAAGTAGTCCCAGAAATGCTTCTGAATTGAGAAAGATAGATAAAGGAGAAATAAGTAGTGCTGAAGCTAAAGATTTTGCAGAATATTTGAAGAACATCCATGAGGAGGTGAGGAAGCATATTGCCAAGATGAATGCATAGTATAAGGCTAAGGCAGATGAGAAAAGGAGACATAAAAAATTTCAAGTTGGAGATGAAGTCATGGTTCATTTGTGAAAGGAGCGATTTCTAGTTGGTACATATAACAAGTTGAAAATGAAGAAGTTTGGGCCATGTAAGATACTGATGAAGCATGATTCAGGAAATGCATATGAGGTAGAATTGCCTACTAAGCTGAATATTTCACCAGTGTTTAACATTTTAGATTTGATAGAGTATCATGAAGGAGGTGTTGAAGATGAGGTTACAGCAACACAGTGGAGTATTCTAGCAACCAGTTCAGATATCAAGGAGATTGAAGACATACTGGATAGTTGTGTTGGCAAAAGCACAAGGAATATGACATATGAAGAGTATTTGGTCAAATGGAAAGGATGAACTATTGAAGATTCATCATGGCTAACAAAGGAGGAGGTTAACCATCTTGGTTTTCCTCTGCACACCTGAGTCATGATGGGGTCACTTCTCAAATTACCCCAGGTGTCTGATGTAGGAGCATCCTGGGTGTAAGAGCAATCTTGCATCACCGAAAAATATTTATGTTTTTGTATTTAATAAGGGCTATCTTATGCAGAGCTGCTATCTATGGAAATTTTCTATTTTTAGTAAGTTGGTCATAAATCTTGGAATGTTTTGATTTTACATGTGGAGGTTCATCTCAGTCATATTAGCCTGCCAGCAAAGTTTCATGGCTAGATCAGGTCTAGTTTTGAAGATATTGAAGATTTTTGGTATTAGTAGAAGGGTAGAGAAACTTTGAACTCAATTTTGAAGGCTTTAGAGGCCCTGGATGAGGTCAAAAATTTGGGTGACAAACACTTGCGCCAGTTAAGCCTGTAGAGCGGTTCGTGGCATTTCTGAAATGGGGTTATAATAGTCAATCGGGTCATCTAGTGATGACTTATGGTCTCCGAAAGTTGGGTCACTTGAAATGCCAAAAAATAATTTTCCTTCAAAATTTTTTTTTGAGTTTCAAAAGTTATTTTGAGCCAACTTTGATGTAATAAATTAAAAATAAAATAATTCTAAGTTTGGTCGGCCCTTAGGGCTAAATTTTTGGAACCTTCTCGGGTAGTGGAAAATGCTTATATAAAGAAGGCCCTTAGTATTATCTAGGGAAGTTCTGGGTAGTAGATCTGTGTATTGATGCAAGACTTTGTCCTATAGAATATTGTAAGGGAATGCCCATGTGGCTTTTCATATTGTAATTCTGAAAGTTTGTAATTCCACATTTGTGAAGATAATAAGAAGCCAATTTTTATGTTCTTGCATATTGTTGTTATTTCTCTATTTCTATTATGTGTTTGTGGTATTAAGGGGAACACCCTTCATCAAAAGATCTATAATCTTCTGGTTCTCTTTTGCTGTCAACTTCATTTCTTTCTGCATACTCATCAATTTTCACATTCATACTTTCCACAATTTTGTTAGTGTTAGAGTTCAAACACTTGTAAGCTTTACTTTTTGTGGAATACCCTAGGAATATGCCTTGATCACTCTTAGCATCAAAATTTCCATTCCTAGTGTCTTTTAATATATAGAACTTACTTCCAAAGATTCTAAAGTATTTAACACTTGATGCATGCCCATGCCATAATTCATAGGGTGTTAGATTTGTACCTTTCTTGATCTGTACCTGGTTAAGAGTGTAGATAGCTATGCTTATAGCTTCTTTCCAGTATTTTTGTGCCACATTATTTTCAATCAACAATGTCCTTGCACAATCCAAGATAGATCTATTTCTTCTTTCTACTATACCATTCTATGGAGGTGTTCTAGGTGCAGACATCTATCTTTTAATTCCTCTATCATTGCAAAATAGATTGAATTCATTTGATGTAAATTCTCCACCTCAATCAGATCTAAGACATTTCAGGTTCGTACCTGTCTCCTTCTCAACCTTATCCAAATACCACTTAAAGGATTGAAAAGCTTTAGATTTTTCTTTTAGAAACATTACATGCATCATCCTAGTATGATCATCAACAAATAAAATAAAGTATCTAGCACCATAGTAACTTTGTACACCCATAGGTCCACAAAGGTCAGTATGAACCATATCTAAAATGTTTTCAAAATTAAAGGATTTTCTCTTAAAACTTGACTTTGTCATCTTTCCTAACTGACATTCCTTGCACATCACATTCTCAGGTTTCTTCAATCTAGGTAAACCTCTTACCTCTTTCTTCTTACTTATCTCTACTAGATTGTCAAAGTTAACATGACACAGCCTTTTATGCCATAACCAAATATCATCAAGTTGTGCAATTAAACATCTTTAGATAGGTCAAGATAGAACAAATTACCTCTAGTCTGATCTCCACTTCTAATTAGTTCTCCAGTAGCATCAAATATTTTAGCTTGCTTGTGATGAAATTCCACCTGATAACCAATTTTGTTGAGCTGAGAAACACTTAAGTAATTATAATTAAGACCTTCAACCCAATATGCATTTTCACAAGATATCTTATCAGTTAGTTTAATCAAGCATTTACCTCTAACAAGACATGGTGCATCATTACCAAATTTTACACTTTTACCTCTGTAATGATGTAAGGTCTCAAACTTATTTTTGTCACCAATCATGTGATGTGAACAACCACTATCAATAATCCATTTATCATTCTTGTTCACATAGGATATCAATGTATTTTTCTCATCCTCATCAGATTCATCTTTCATTGCAACATAGACTACCTCAATTTCAAAATCATCAGTATCAGTGTCAGTCTCTTTTTCAGCAATGTAACAAGATTTCTTACCTTTTCCTTTGTAGTCCTTGTTCCTTTGGTAGCTACTGTCATCTCTTCTATCTTTGTATTTACTTTTTCTTTCATCATCTTTATCCTTCTTGTCAGGGCATCTAGCAGCTATATGACCAACTTTATTACATGCAAAACATATAATAGGGAGTTTACCTTTATACTTTCCTTTTCCTCTTCTTGGTCTTCTAGCCATAAGAGATTCTAGATCTTGTAGTTCTTCATCAGAACTATCACTTTCACTTTCACTTTCACTTATGCATCTTTCTTTTTCTTTCTTTGGCTTGTTTAGAACTAGCTATGACTTGAAAGCAGATTCAACATTTCCAATGCTTCCAATAGTGAAATTATCATAGTTAGAGAGTTCAAAAGTAGTCATCTTACTAACCAAACTTTCCAAAGTAAGCACATTAGTAGAGTTACATCTAGATTCCTGAATAGATGAGATCTTAATAGCATATATAGGACGCAGGGTTCTTAGTACTTTCCCAATTATAGTTTCATCATCAATAACCCCATTTTCTCCTCTAATAGCATTCACAACTTCTTTTATTCTACCACAATATTGTGCAGTGTTTTCACCTTCTTGCATTCTCATTTCATCAAACTTACCTCTAAGACTCTTGGCCTTTTTCTTCAGTACATTTAAGTCACCACTATAGATCCTTGTAAGAGTGTCCCACATCTCCTTAGCAATTGTGAAATCCTTAATGTCCTCAAATTTTGGATAGCTTAGGGAAGATGCAATTTTCAGCATTGCCTAATTATGTTCTTGATTAGCTCTCATTTCTTCAGCAGTCAAAGGTGTGATAGGTGAGACATAGCCATTCTCAATGTAGTACTTTGTAGATTCACCAATACTGGCCAGATGCAGCTTCATCAAGCTTTGCCATGCAGGGAAGTTTTCCTTATTTAGCTTTGATACCTCTTTCTTATACATCCCGATCATTTTCTTCAAGCCCCTTTAAACTTGATTTATGTAAACACTAATAATAAGCAACAATTCTTTGATACCAATTATTAATATGATTTAGAACAATAGAGAGGGGGGGTTGAATCAGTTGTTCTCAGGTCTTGATGTATAAAACAAACTTAAAAACTTTTCCTTAAATCAAATCCAATAACCAAAACAAACTCAGTCATCACTGATTCAATAATAGAAACATATAACAATGGAGTTCACTACCCAGCTGTAACTTAACTTGTAAAACACAAAAATGTTCAAACCAAAATATTCACACAAGTATTAACACCAGGATTTATATTGGAAACCCAATTTAGGAAAAACCACTTTCTAACATGCTACTATTATTCTCACTCTTCTAAAGTGAGCTCAGTAAAAAGCCAACCCTATCAAAGGTTACAATACACAATGTTAGGTGTGACCTAGTTAAAGGATTTCAATCACCTTGTTAAAAGTGAGCCTTGTCATAGGACTTACATACACTCCATTAGAATGAAACCTTGTTCAAAGGATTTAATTAATGACTATTAGGTCAACCTCTGTTAAAAGGATTTTGACTGATACAATGGTTAGAAAGTAGTAGCAATATTTATATGAAAAATATACAACTCACTTTGCAAATATCATATCTGATTCTGTACACTAATGCTAGTTTACTGACTTTGAAACTTTTCCATCTCCATCTCTGATCTACTTAGAACTTTTCTTCAAGCAACCACCACAATTCTCCTTTAGCCTTTTCTGCTTATACAGTCAATAAAACTTTACTGATCTTCTAGCATTCTCTTTTTTCACCCCATGCACATATGCATATCCAATGCTTAGGTTCCCTTTAATACTTTTCTCAATTAGGTTAACTCATCTTATGCTGCTCAATCTCATTCATAGATCTTAGGGTTAGGTCTGATTCATTGAATCTACCTAGTTCATGTTCTTCAGCTTCTTTTCTAGAAACATCTCAAATCTCTTAAAGATTTACAATAAAACATTTTATAGTGCATTTAATGCTTTCAAACAATCAATAAATAAAGTCAACACATTTTACATAGTCCAAGAATTTAACAATGTCGGCTCCAAAAATAAATTCTCTTCAAATATAAAATTGTTGTTGCTCGGTCAATACTATGATCAACTACTTGGTCTTCATGTATAAAGCTCAGTCATTACTAGAAATGTTTCCTCAACTTATATTGTCTTCCTCAGCAATTAACTGTTGTTCGATCGACACAAAAAAATTTCTCGGCATACACTGACTCGGTTGACACTAACATTACTCGGCTTAAACATGATTTCTCCATTCTTTTCTCGATCAAGCCTATCAGTTTAGTCTTCAGTCTTACTAGTATAAACAATACATTGTCTTATCATTGTACAACATAGTCAAGTACACTTTGTAGTATCAAGATAACTCAACCTTTCCCTAGGTACCATTGTTACCAACCTTGCCTATCCCCTTAGCAACACTCAAATGGATATAGTACTTTCCTAAGTAGCAACAGTCTTACCAATTAAGGTTTGACATCAGTGACAATACAACAATTGTTTCAATTGTAGTTTCCAACATACCCTTGAAGGCTTGCTAATCTTTATGCAAGGAGAATAGAAATCTCCCCAAGACACTCATCATATTGTGTCATCCTTGAGTGTTTAGAGTCATATAATATGTCATTTTTTATCAATTGTGTGTCCAATAGAGTCTGCATTCTAATTATCTCATGGGTGTGTCCCTAAGTCAATGAGAAAAGGTTTTCAAGTCATGCCAATTCCTTAAGGGTAAAATTTCTTGTGCATGTCTTCAAGGTTACAAAACTAGTGAAAACATCTATTGAACATACACAAACAAAGAGTTCTACACACAAATCCTTTGCCATGTCAGTCCAATCTTCTAGTTCAAGAATCAACCAAGTCTCCAAAATCTTGTCATCATATTCTCATAATCATGGTCTTCCTCTCATCCCACATCTTTTCCATCCAACATTATTCTCCTTTCCTCCTCATATCCTAGGTTAGCAGAGTCATATTGGTCATCCATAATCCCCTTCTATCTTCTCTAGAGTTCTTCTTTCCTCCTATCCCAAGCTTAATCCAAATCTCATTCTGAGCTTATTGATTATCATAACCTGATCTTTATCTTTTATTCCATCTTCATCTTTCATCCCCATCCAACTCATCTGCAAGTGAGCATGTTGCAATTATATTATGATGAATTCATGCATCTCACCTTTTCTCCCACTTTATCCTATTCCAATGATGATGAGAGTCTTGTTGACCATGATGAATGTAAACACCTAAAATTGGTCTAGTAGAACTTGAGCCTCCCTCTTGATTAAATTGTCTATTTAATAGATGTAATTGTGTAGAGTAACCCTTAAAATCCCCTTTGCATAATTAAATCAAAAATATTATATCAAGCTTATACTATGGTATAATTTATAGAGCTTGCATATTTATTTAATTTCTATAACCTTACTTTTAATATAAAGTTCCTACACTTTTATTAAAAGAACACATTCACATGTGTTCATCTACTTAATCTTGATTAATTAGAAATTAAATGGGATTTGTACTTGCAAATGCTAGTTTTTCCTATCTTACCTAACATCTATTTTTGCCTCTTAATCCTCACCACTCATTTCTACCTAATCTTGCATCTCCTTGCATCTCCTTTGGCCTCTTCACCATAGCCACTCATTATTTTGCCTCTTAATATCCACCCTTCATTCTTGAGGCAATTCCTTTAAAAGGAAGCTCTTCTTTGGCTCAAGGGCCCACTATCTTGCATTCTAATCCTTAATCTTACAATCTTACATCTTTCATTCTAGCTCTCTTTCATTTTAGACTAATCTTTCTCATTTGAATTCTCAGCTTTAGCTCTCTCATTTCTTAAATTAGCTTCATTTCTATCTTAATCATGCATTTTTAATCTAGCTTAATCTTAGCATTGCATTGGGGACACTCTCATTGTGTTTGGAGAGAACATCCACATTCTTCTAAAAAGATAAAATAAAATGGGGCTTGGGTACTCCCATTTTGGCTCAATCAGAGGTGGTGTATATTGAATTTCATGTTCTATGTTGCATGCTAGCTTAGGACTAATATTTGATTATCTACACATGCTCCCGATAAGTTAGGTTCATCACATCTATATTTTGGCATGCCCAGTGGGTCACCAGCCACATAAATTTTCTCCCTTTCTAAGGGTTTTCATCACCCATTTCTAAAACTCTAGAAAACCTCGTATCAGCCTATGAGAATTATAGTACAATTAAAGTCATTTTGGACATGTTTATACTTGTACTACATGTGCCCAATAATCATACTACATGTGTCCAATACTCATATTGGCCTCTTATGCTCGAACTACTTTCTGACTACATCCTTTCTAACTCTATTTTCTCGTACTGACACCCCTATATTCTCATATTGCAACCCTTGTATTCTCATACTAAGCATGGAATATTCTCGTACTGGAGATCTACATTAGGTATTTTCTCATACTTCTCTCTGTGTATGCTCATACGAGTCTACAAATAAAATCTCCTGCTCTATTTTCTCATATTAGAAATAGAGAGTAAGTTTAGGGCCCTAAATCTTGATTTTTTTTTTTATGTTGGTGATTATTTTCACTTTATATCAAGTCCTTGACCATCTTATGTGTAGGTTCTAACATGTTTTTGTAGGTCCTTGCACAAAAGAACACATGCCAAAGTCATCAACATCTTAAACTACTAACACCTTTGTTGTTTAAAATGAATTTTAAATGCAATCTTCATATTTTGATTTGGTTTTAAAATGAATCATAACAAAATATTCAATGCCTAAAGGAAAATGAACAATTCAATCTTCACATCTTGATTTTGGGCTTAAAATGAATCCAAACCAATCTTGAATGCCTAAAATAAATGAACAAATCAATCAAACACCTTAACTTCGGGCTTAAATGAATCAAAATCCAATCTTTAATGCCTAAGGGATGGGTATGTATAGGATCATGGTATACCAAACTATGGCCTTAAGTGGCAATGAAAAATTGGAAACTCGGGGTTAGTCAACTTGACGTAAAAATTTAAACATCTTATGAACCTTATGTGAAAAAGTTATAAGAATAGAATATGTAGGAAATTGAATGTAGTTTCTAAACTACTAGCCCTTGTTTGAAAAAAAACTTATCTAATTGTTCAAAATTTTAGATTTCAATGCAGTAGTATGAAAATTTTTGGGAAAATATAAAAAGTACGTGTATGTCTGACCACCTTAATCACAATCAAATGATGATATATTTTCTCAAGATTCTAGATATAAGTAGTAGACTCATGCCCGGATGTGACACATAATTTTGTAATTTTTTGCCAAATAAATAATTAATTATGAATTTTCTCCTACAACTTTTTTTGAATTAAAAAAATCTCGTGTCTGACCACCTTAACTAATTATAAACTTTACAAAATTGAAAAAAAAAAATTCTTATAGTAGCCAAAGCATAGAATCTGACGCATGTTTTGGATTTCAAAAAGGTTAAATGGTTTGAAAGTTATAGTTGTTTTTCAATCAATATGTCAATTACGACTTTAAAGATAACTGAATTGAAAATAAGTAATAATTACTTACTGAACTTGAAATTTGATAGCAATTATATTGATGGAAATCTAATAATGTCTTTAAGAAACCCTTTTCATTTCACCAATTTCAGGTGAAAAAATAGTCGTCAGCTACATGGTTGAAGTCTCGATATAAAAAACAATATCCTAAACATGCCTAAAGGGTTGACCATCCACTTGGTATTGTCGAAGCAAATACCAAGCCTAATCAGATATCTAATAAAATTGGATATCCAAAAATTTTGGATATCTGATAATATCGGATATTCAAAACTTCCCGCCTAATCCAAAATTTCAATTGCACTAGTTTTCTCAATTTGAAGTTTCACATTAAATTGTATTCTTTTTATGTTAATATTAATTGAGTTAAGTATTTTTTTCAATTTTAAAATATATATTACAATTTTTTTTTTTAATATTAATAGCACATCATTAATATTATAATATAAATTTTTATATTAGTATGTATTATATTACTATTATTTATTTTTGTATTGTATAATAGTATAATATTATCTTATTTAATATTTATATTATATGTTCAATATTAAACCTAATGGGGAGAGAGAGAGAGAGAGATTTCTACAAAATTTTGGCCAGAGATTTTAGATATTCAAAAATATCAAATATATCATATATATGATATTTTTGGATATCTAATTTTATTTACTGGTGAAAATTAAAAACAATATTCTTTGGGTTCCTCTAGAGAGGCATGTTTCTCTACAGAATCATGGGAGTCGAGTTATAGTGAATCACGTTTTGTCTTTAGAGAAGAAAAAAAATTCACTTTTGCACTTGTTTGTTGGATTTTCTCTATTACCAAAGCTTTTTGCATCACCTTTTTGGTCTCACTATGGGGAGTAGTAGTCTTCAAAAGCATAAATGGAAGAGGAGATTCACAAATGAAGAGATTGAAGTGTATAAAGAAATGGATAGGGTTGCCCATTGGAAGAAGAGACAAGGTATGTTAAATATTAATGAAGATGTTTGCATACACCCACCTTTGAATGTGGTTTCAAGTGAAGAACATGAATTTGAAATGATTTATGACGATAATATTGAAAATGAGAATGTAGGGATTGGAGATGAAAATGTAGGTTTTGAAAATGAACATGTAGATGTGGACAATGGAAGTGTGGACATTGTCAATGACAATCCACCAATTGAATATGAAGGAATTGACGATGATAATGGTACACAAGAACTAAATCAATGTAACACATCCCCAAATTATATGAGAAATGAAGTTCATTCGGAGAAAGAAAGACAAACTTCAAAATCGAGACCTTCAAGAACAACTAAATAATTACTTCAAATTGATGAGAACATAATGAGCAATTTTGATGGCAAGAGATCAGAAAGAACCGTTCGGTTGTGGGTTTCAAAAATTTTGGATCAATTTTTTTATCTACAAGACATTGGATGAGAAATGTCAAATGTTTGTGCAATTGTTAAAAATGCAGAAAATGAGATGTATACTAGTCAAATTGAAGATTAGTGTGAACAAGAAAAAGGTGAGGAATGATATTATTGTGAGAAATCCTTTTAGTGCTCTCAATTCTATTGGGAAGACTACCAAGGAAAAAGATAAGAGATCCACTAGGAGGGTTATTACAACCTCCTTAGTAAGTCATCATTTGAGAAAGGCTCATTTGATGAGACAAACTTGTGTTGACTTGAATCTAAATCATAAAACTTTGGATAGAGCACTTGCAAGAAGAGAAAGACTTGATGATCCTCTTCAAAATTATACACGAGCTTATGGTGGGATACTTTCACGTTGTGATAAGAATCTTACTGATGTTGTGAAGGATCAAATTTAACTATTTTGGCAATCTAACTCAAGAGTATCACCAAATGTGAAGATTTATTGAAGTTGAGAATTGGCATTTGAGACCGTACCCCGCATCCCAAACATTATTTGGAGGTAAGTCAAACAATTTTGTTCAAAAAACTTTGTGAGACACATCCAACATTGCAAATATCACAAAGAGATTTTGAAGCCCTGAAGCCTTTTTTTGTGTGCCTCTTAAGATTTGAAATAATTGTTGCAAATATCATGTCGAGTTTTCAATGCACCATGAATTGTTATGATCAATTCATTCTACTTTGTATACTAGTGAAATGTTGGAGGAGTGTGGTGCAAGTGCTTTTCCAAAATCATCAAGAGACTTGCTAGATCATTTTTTATGTCCTACAGATCATGGATATTTCTTTTATAGAAAAGATTTCTTAAATGACAAGTGCTCATAGTGTGGTGGGCTAGTGAAGTTTGTTGAATGTTTTCATGAGGGCTACGAACATGATTTTGGAAAGACAATTTTCCACAAAAAGGTATATGAAACTATTAAATATACATTAAAAAGTGGAGGTGAAGGCTCTAGATGTGAGTTGGTTACAAAAGAATGCAATGTAGCTGATTTTATTTCAAATTTTAGGAAGAATCTTTTTTACAAGTATGCAAGGCATAGTCACAGGTCTTAGTGGTTGGATCAACAATTCAAGATGTGTAAGGACACTTTCCCGATTGGCACTATTATGTCAGTTGTTGATTTTGCAGAGAACTATACATTGCAGCCCCAAAACGAGTTGACAACGCAATATTACAATTCTATTCAGGTTGCTATTTTTGTGCATATAACATATAGACATTCCCCTGATAGTACAGAATATGACCGAAAGATAATCAGAGAGTACCATTTTTATATGAGTGATGATAGATCACACTCATCCGATTTTTGTCCAACATTTCTTTGAGAATTATTTTGAGTGGGTGTGGGAAAATAATATTACTATGGATAGACATCTCATTTGGTCAGAAAAGTACACAAGTCAATTCAAAAATGCTTGTATGTTTTATTGGTTATGTATAATGCATGTAGAGAGAGGTGTACCTCATATTTGGATTTTTTTTGAGGCCGGTCATGGAAAAGGGGAGCATGATGGAGTAGGTGCATGCGTAAAGAGAGCTCTAGTTAAGGAGAAATGAAGGATTTCAGGTCCAAAAATCATTGATGCTTGTTCTATTGTTGATTGGTGTACTTCAACATTGTTACAGGGAGGGACTCTTGATTCAGTGGTGCACAAATTATTTTGGTTGGTTGAGTTGGGCACAATAGGAGATAGGTTGGATTGTCAAACTGTGAAACATTCTTCAAAAATGCATTCATTTCAAATCTTAGAGGCTAGTACATGGACCATTTGGACATGAGAGTTGGCTTGTTATTACCTGAGTTGTCTTCAATGTGATTGGGATTAGTATGAGTCAAGTGAGTGGGTTGATACATGGGTTCCACATTATCTTACTCATTTATCTCTCACAGTCTCTTTAATAAATGATGACATGGATTATCCACTTGACTACGACCATATTTCAGATCTTCTACAGCCAGGACATATTTTTGCATTGGTTGCACCACAAGGGAATGATGAGAGATCAGATTACTAGTTAGCACCTTGTGTACGAGGAAAGAAGAGACTTGCACAACCGACAACAATTGATGATATTTTCACATATCCAATAGGATCACATGTTGTTGTGGGAACATGGTTGCACACATATATGATTAGAAATAATGGAATTCTTGTGTTTGAAGACTATGAGAAGCAAAAAAGTATTCTCATGTATTCACACCTTGTTATAGAAGCCAATGTTAAGTTGCTGAAACATCAAGGAAAACCAAAGAAAAAGGAACTTTGGACTATCAGTACTACTAATCATGAAGCAATATTGAATACTCTCAAGTAGAGAGATGACCCTTCAAGCACACTTTAGTAGTTAAGTTCAACTCAAGTTGCAAGGTTTTTCATGTTTATTACAATTACGTTCAGTAAATTAATTGTAGTTTTTTTCTTTATTTGTTTGAGTCAATAAACTTGGTTTTGTATGTGGATTGTAAATGCAGTTGGATACATATATGATAGATATAGAATATCGAGGTGTGCATTTGATTAGCCCATCTTTTATGATGGTAAACTTCGCTATGCATTGTCTAGTCCTATTTTTTGGTTCTTTAGTTACTTATACATGTTCATAATCTTTTTCTCAACCTATATAAATTTTTTATATTCTCTATTAACTTTTCTTCTTCCTTTCGATTGCAAGGAATGAAATGAAAAGGACACTTATTTTTATATATAGTTGTGTAATTTGCATATTTAGATGTCAAATTTTGTATATAAAAACAACAATCAAATGTAATGTGCATAGTTAGATGCCAAATATTATATATAAAAACAATAATCAAATGTAATGTGCATAGTTAGATGCAATTTTTTGTATATAAAAACAACAATCCAATATAATGTGCATATTTAGATGCCAAATTTTGTATATAAAAAATTAGATGCAAAATTTAAAATATAAAAGATCCCATGGAGTTGATTTGCAAATATTAAGAGCCCACATTTGTATCATCTTAATGCCATGTAAAGTGCAAAAAATGTGTTTCCTTACTATGAATGTTGTATCCTTATATAATTTGTATCATCTTAATTTTGTATCCTTACATTTTTATTGTCTTAATTCCATGTACATTTCTATCGTCAAATGATGTAATAGTTGGAGTTATTGAGTCAAAATTGGTCAAATGTGTCCAAAGTAAAATGATGATTCCCTGGGGTGAAGGGATAGTGTTCAAGGATTGCATCCTGGCACCAAATGGACTATTCCATTAGCACTGGTTTGGCAAGTAAATGCTAGGGACAACCCCATTTTGACCACTAAGTCACTAAAATGTTTCAGACCATGTCGGACCAAAGTGTCCCCAAGGTGCACTAAGCGTGATTGGGTAGGAATCTTTTGAGGCTTGTATCTCAGACCCTGTGAGAGGTATTAGTGATCCATGAGATGCTACAAGACCGCATTTCTAAGGCCTACAATAACCTCTCTCTATTTTGGGGATTCAAATTTGTTTGAAATTGGCACGCCAGTCTCGCTTGATGCCAAAACTTGTAGTGAGGGTCAGTTGAAAGTTGCACCATTGGATTTCTTCCAAACTATTCATCCCAACACCAAATGGATTATTCCATTAGCTCCCTTTGGGAGGGTAAATGCTAGGGAAAACCCCATTTTGACCACTGAGTCACTAGAATGTTTTGGACCATGCAATACCAAAGTGTCCCCAAGGTGCACTAAGCATGATTGGGCAGAGAACTTTCAAGGCTCATATCTCAGACCCCATGAGAGGTAGTGGTGATCTATGAGATGATAAAAGACCATGTTTTTGAGGCCTATAATAACCTCTCTCTATTCTAGGAGATTCAATTTTTTTTGAATTTGGCACTCCAGTCTTGCTTGATGCTAAAACTTGCAGTAAGGGTCAGTCAAAAGTTGCACCATTGGGTTTCTTCCAAACTATTCACCTTGGCACTGAATGGATTGTGTCATTAGCTTTGTTTTGGTGGTTAAACACTATCAACATTCCCATTTTGACTACTAAGTCGTTAGAACATTCCGGACCATGCCGGACCAAAGTGTCCTCAAGGTGCACTAAGCACGATTAGGCAGTGAAATTTCAAGGCTCGTATCTCAGACCCCATGAGTGGTATTGATGATCCATGAGATGCTACAAGATCATATTTCTAAGGTGTATAATAACCTCTCTCCATTCTGGGAGATTCAAATTTGTTTGAATTTGGCACTCCAGTCTCGCTTGATGCCAAAACTTGTAGTGAGTGTTAGTTGAAAGTTGCACCACCAGGTTTCTTCCAAACTATTCATCTTGGCAACCAATGGAATATGCCATTAGCTTCGGGTGGGTGGGTAAATGCTAGTGACAACCCTATTTTGACCACTAAGTTACTAGAATGTTCCGGACCATGCCAGACCAAAGTGTTCCCAAGGTGCACTAAGCACGATTGGGTAGTGAAATTTTGAGGCTCGTATCTCAGACCCTATGAGAGGTATTGGAAATCCATGTGATTCTACAAGACTATATTTCTAATGCCTATAATAACCTCTCTCTATTCTAGGAGATTTGAATTTGTTTGAATTTGGCACTCTAGTCTCGCTTGATGCTAAAACTTGCAGTGCGGGTTAGTTGAAAGTTGCAACATTGCGTTTCTTCCAAACTGTTTGTCCCAACACCAAATAGACTACACCATTAGCTCCAGTTGGGTAGGTGAACAATAGTGACAACCTCATTTCAATCACTAAGTCACTAGAACCTTTCAGACCATGCCAGACAATAGTGTCCCCAAGGTGCATTAAGCACGATTGGGTAGTGAACTTTTGAGGCTCATATCTCATACCCTATGAGAGGTATCAGTGATCTATGAGATGTGCCAAGACCATATTTTTGATCCCTACAATAACCTCTCTCTATTTTGGGAGATTCAAATTTGTTTGAATTTGGCATTGCAGTCTCTCTTGATGCCAAAACTTGTTGTGAGGGTCAGTTGAAAGTTGCACCACTGGGTTTCTTTTGAATTGTTTTCCCCAGCATCGAATGGATTGTGCTATTGTGTATGGTGGTGAGAATTCTAGTGTGTCAAGAGGCAAAGTAAGTGGTGCAGGAGCACCAAGGTCAAAGGTAGGAACCATGGAGTGCCCTAGGGTCACTAATGGATCCTTGGGAGGAGGGGAAGACAAATGGCTTTCAAAGGTCATTATATCATGTAATAAGAATATTCATGGTCATGTAATATTTTTTTGATCATATATTAATCTCATTGTAATCACATATTAAATGTAAACCTTAATGGAAATGATAAGCCTAAAAGGTACCTAGGGGTCACTAAGAATGGATTATGGATTATGGATTGATCCTAGGTTAAGGATTGATGGAAATGACCTATAAGGGTCTAAAAATATGTAATAAGGCTATTAAAGCCTCTAATTGGTGTTGAGAGGACTATGAGTGTAATAATTTGTAAATTGCCTATATTGGAAATATAAGAAAAATAGGGCTTCATTGGAGTTAGTTGGGGTTAGTAGGGGTAATAGGTTTCTAAAGGTTGAAATTAAACCTTTTTGAAGTCTTTAGATGGGATTTGTATGATGTGTTGTCAAGTTGACTTTTGTTGTCAACTTGACAACAAATTTCTTGTTTATGTTAGTGACAGTCAGTTAGGGGACAATTAGAAAGTTAGTTAGTAGGTTCCAGTAAGTCTTTTGAGGATTAGACTCTATCTTTGAAGACATCTGTAGAAGTAGATAGGAGAGATAAGTGTTGATGTGTAATTGTTAAAGTTTTTAATCGAATCAATCAATCAAAATAAAGTTCTCTGCATTTCTATAGTTCTTTGTCCCATGGAATAGTCTAGGCAACAGTGAATTAATTAGAATAAATCTAATGTGATCTTGGTTTGGTTGTGATATAGAAATAGTGTCTTAGGTTTGTTTAAAATTTTATGTAACTATTTCATTGTTTGCAATATCATTAAGATATTGGAATTGACCGATGTCGAGGACAGGACTGGCATTATAGGCATAGTCAACATCTAAGTTTTTAGCCAGCCTTATGTAGTGACCCTCCTACCCTTGTGGTGACTATAACTTGGTGGGAGAGGTCTAAATATGTATATTTCCTTGTATATTAGTTGTTGAATGTAGGGAAATTGGAAGAAGGGGAGACGAGGCAGACAATCTTGGTAAAATATAGTGAAAGGGTGCATTTGAAAGCACCAGTATTGGTTGTGGAATACCTGATGAAGGGAGAGGGAATATGATGATTGAAGATGTCTATAGGGATTTATTGGAAGGGTTTAGGACCTTTATAGGGCTTGAGAGTTGCAGTTAAGGGTAGTTTCCCTAAAACCCTAGGCTATTGACCCTAGAAACAAGGGTTTATTGATTTGGGGGCTTGATGAATTGTGGGACTTTAAGAGTTTGAAAATCATGTATTTTGGAAGGTCTAGGAAGATTTTTTCAAGTCTTTGAGTCCTAGAGATAAGTGGGGATAGGATTTTCTTCTTTGAGCAAGGGCTAATTAGGCCTAAATGGAGAGCTAGACAGTGGAGAAAGTCTTCACTAGTCAAATGATGAAGGACTGAGATTGAGATGAATTTAGTAACTCTGAAAAGGGTATTAGAAAATGCAAATACCTTGTTTGGTTGTTTGGAGAGTTCAAGAGTAATTTTCTTATTTTAGTGTTTGTATGGCTACTAGACGTGCCTAGAAAGGCTATATAAGAGAAATGGTTGAATTTGAGGTGAATGAAGTGAATGGGAAGTTGGAACATGGTAAATAGACCATGATAAGATGATCTATGGTGTTGGGATCAAGGTGAGAGGTCTAGTTGGAGTTTTGGTATGGCGGAGGCACTAGGTGCACTAGGTAGCACTCTATTTGACCCTTGAGTTGAGACTAACTCCTTGAGTAGATTCCAAGATGTTTGTAGAATCCTAAACTTGAGTTGACTTCCATGAGGAGATAGTAGAGGGCTCTACATCATATTTTCTTCATTGAGAGCATCAGATACACATGAATACAATGTAGCACATAAATTTTGAATTCACTTAAATGATGAGTTACACGTGTGAACACACGTAGCACATAAAGTGTATACATAAATTTGATTATGTCATGAATAATACATGTAGCACATATTTTATAAATCATACCATATGAATTCACTTAAGTCATGCACGTAGCCCATACACATGAATTTAGGTTATGAATAATGTGCCTGAATATACATGAATATACTTAAGGCATAAATTGTATACATGAGTACATACACACAAGAATATTTACATACTAATAATTAATAAATGAACACACAATTAACAAATTGGATCGAATATCAAGTTTCATATATATCAAAATGAACAATAATTTTGTACATATTTACATTTCAACATATCTAGATACAATGCAGCATACGCCATCTCAAAATGTGTCATATGACATCTCAAAATAAGAAGTTTAACTACAAAAGTTTCTAGGACATCCTATTCTACTAGTGGATCATCAAAATGTAGCCTCTTTGAAGTACTCTTTAGCTATAATGGATATTGCATTCAAACACAAAAGTGAAACCCCAAGTTAGATTAAAATTTAGAATCATAGTCAATAATAATAAATAAAATTTAAACTAAAATTGAACTCTCATATACCTCACCTCTCTGTCTCCTCCCATTGATAGGAGACCTAATATATGTCCTTGGTAGTGCAAAAACAATGTCACCAATGTCGACTCCAACTTGTATATATTTTTAAACATGAGATTGATCTACAAGTTATACTATTTAATGTTAAATAATTGGTACAAAATATATGTTTACAAAATAACTAAATTAACATTAAAACTTACATGGGTTGAACTTTCTTTAGGAAATGTTGGTTGAGTCATCGGCGATACAAACCCTTGGCGTTCTACCTCCCCCAAACTAAGAGTGACCTACAAAAGTAAAATAGATACTTCATAATATCATAACTTTATCATATTATATATACTTGATAGTAAAATACACACAAATAAGTTTAGAAATATACGTACCATGGGCCTATCACTACGAATGGATATGCATGTGACTCTATCGTGATGATAGGGTCTCATGACATCATTAGATGCCACTCTCTATCAAATAAACCATGTAAATTAAAAATGAGTATGCACAACTAACAAGTATACATGTATGCATAAACAAACTAAATTACTTAATTACCTTTCCTTTGTCAATGCTTGACACCTGCATCCCCTCACATTGCCCCCTAGTGGCAACTGGTGATAGCTACATCAGTATTTAATAAGATGATGGTAAAAATTAGAAAACAATGTACATATACTATTATAATAATTTAAGGAAACCAAAGAGTACATTAAAACATATGTACTATGGAACTATCAAGGCCAAATGATATGGCTAATAGTGTGGACCCCTCCACCTATGCCATCTCCTCCTTTGTCATCAACTGAACATAAATGTAACACATAAAAAAAATAAGTGGAAAATTATTATAAGAAAATTTTACTAAAAATACAAACGATAGAATTTAAATACAATGTAAAAAGTGAATTGTTTACCCTTAACGTAACAATAGGAGTCAATGGCTTTGTATGCCCTTGATACACATCTTCATGAGGAGCTTCAGTGCTTGTAGTATGCTATGTAGAATCATCCACCTTGAAGATGTAATTATATGCATCACTATCATTCAAGGGACCTAAGAACATATTCTTGCACATAATGCAAGTGTGGGGCACATAAACATGTGAGCTCATGGAGGATGTGGAAGGGCCAAAAGAATCAACATGAGGAGGAAATAATGACATGCTTTACGTAACCAGTAGATCACTCAAGGTGTGAATGGCTTGAATGGTCTATGAGCCAGCCTCAACAATAATGTCAAGATGTTGCACTGTGGGAGGTGGTGAAATCTCAAGAGGGGGGACATATGTGCAGGATTTCACCCATTGTGCCCATGACCTGTCTTGAGGAGCACCTAAACCTACACCTTGGTTCAATCTCATAATCCAATAATTGACCTTGTGATCGAGCACAAATTCAGCATATTATTTTTTAATAAAATAAAATGGGACATCCAAATTGTTGTGAAGTGGTCTATCAAAAACCATCCACCAGCGGTCCCAAAAGTTGTCATGTATTGCACTATTTAATTAACAACTTGATTTTTTTAGGGTCCACTTTTAGACCAGTTTAAGGATCCACAAAAAGATTACATATGTCATCTTTTTTTTATGTTTAGGTTCATGACTTGATCGTAGTCAAGCCCATCATCAAACTGGGTGTGCATGGAATCATGCCAAAGAAGTGTAACACTATGTTTCTCTTTAATTTTCTCCATGTTTTCAATAATTGAGTTCAATGTTGTAAACATGGGGTGCAATGTGGGGATATTGGTATAGGTGGTTTGAAATCCTCTAAGTTGATTTAGATTGTCTCCTATTAGATCCTCTAAATGGTGAGGGTTTGAGATTGGCACATCTTCTGGAAGTGGGGGATTGTTGGGAGGTGGTTCTATATTATTTGTGGGATCATTAGGAGGGTTTCCCGATTGATTTGGGTCCATGTTTGATTACAAATACAACACAAATTGATAATTACAATCAATTTTTTTTAAAAAAAAAACTCATTTAAACCCTAATTTTTATATAAACAACTACAAATTTCTATAAAAAAACAATAAAAACACTAAAAACATCAAAATTGAACTTTCCTATGATCTTGAGAAAATCGGATATAGGAATTGATCGGATATCCGAAAGCCCCAAGCCACATTCAACGTTTTCAAAATGAAAAATGTTGAACGCGGTCAGGCCTTATAAATTAAAACTATTGGCAAATATCAGATATTTGATTAGGCCTTTGCTTTGGCTTTTTCTTTGGCCAGGTGTACTGACACCTTGGCCTACTAAAAATTCAACAAATCCATTTGTGTGCTTTTGGACGAGTGAAAATAGGTTTTTTTTCACATTGGCACTTTTTGGCATACCATGATCTTTCACATACCCGGATAATGAACAAATAATTTATTTTGGGCTCTAAAATCAAAACAAACACTTCAATTTGGGCATTAAAATAATATCAATCACACATTTCCTTTGGTGACTAAGAATCAAACAAATCTTTGTGAATCTATTTGTGTCTTTTTGTCTTATATTGAAAACACTTAGCTTAAATAGGTTCAGTTTTGGAAAGAAAAACTTCTTGATGTGTTTAAAGATGTATTTCTCAACACCTTTTATGAGCCTCTTCATCTAGAATTCCCATTAATATAAGTGATTCAAGTGAACAATCCATATATTTACCCTCTTGTCTTACCTTTTTGGATCTTGGGTGAAGATAGGAATTAGATTGGTCAATTTCCTCTAGCAAGGTTTGTCTAGAGAGAAGAACTTCCTCTCTAGAGAATGACCTCAAACTGGTACCTCCTCGATCAATATATAAAAAAGTTGTTGAGAAATCTCTCATCTTATCATCTCAAGCTTGGGAAATGCATTTTGATCATAGTCCAAGGTAGGTTATATTCCCTATAATTTTGGCATGGTCAACTAGGCTATTAAGTGAGTCACACATGTACAAACTAATTAGGAGGATGCCACAAACCTTATAAGACACCTTTAAATCAAAGGCCAACACAATCTACCCCTAAAGGCTTGCTAATTGAATAGGGGTAAAGTTTAATCACCTCTATTTAGAATGTGTATTGATGTATGTGTATGGGATAAATATGAGATCCACTCCTAAATCCAAATTCCCAAAGGAGAGATCCAATTTGATCAACCAAAAGGTTAATGCACAATCAAATCAATCTATGGAGAATATGAAAGAGAGAGAAAAACCCTATATGTCCCTATGGTAGAATTGAAGTGTTTGGAATTATAAATAATTGAAATGAAAGTACTAACCTCAAATTAGGGAAAATCTAGAAAATGCCAAAAAAAATTTATGTTTGTGTGTACTTTCGAGCAATTCTACAACCTATTTCAGACTGGAAATGTCGAGACAAAGAAAACCCAAAAATGTTTTGTCTTTCCAATGGTAGGTAGTCTTAGAACCTCATAAAAGGTCAAAGGCTACATTATTTATTTGAAGGTCGATTTTGATTTTGTTCGTAGATCTATAATGTTCACCGAAAAGGGTATCCAAATCTGCTCTCAGATCTGAAATTCCACACCTGCACCTGCAAGAAAATAAGGGTTTTTTTTGTATGGGGGGTTTTCCTTGGTCAAACTCCAATTTAGGAATTAACCTTGAAATTGAATTGAAATGTAGTGTGCATAAAAAAAGAAATTGGAACAATTCACCTCGCTTATGTTGAAGTCCTTATAGAGGATTCAAATCCTCAAATCCACAAGTAGGAATGCTTTAATGGATGTAGAATGAAAGTAGAATGTCTCTAGTCAATGGAATTTGATCTTCAACACCAATCTTGAATTGATCTTTTCATATGAGGAGGCTTGGATGAATGTGGAAGGATGGATCTTCAAGGGGGCTCCAAAGAGATTGAATCCTTCAATGGCTAACAATGGATCTCCTTGATGGATGAATGCTTGAACACTTGAATGCTTGAAGGCTTGTTTGAATCATTGAATTCAATTGCTTTCACTTAAGATCTTGAGAGAGGAAATTTTAAAAATTTATGATGAGAATGCTTGAAAACTTGATGGCGAAAATGAGAGAGGAAGGCCTCCTTTTATAGTGAACTAGGGCACAATCCTCTAGAGGGGCCACCTTGGAGAATTAAATCCCAATTAGGACTTGACCTTTAGAAAATATACCTAGATTAAATGCAATTGAAATATTTACCATTCCAAAACCCCAAATGGTCGACCCAAAGGCGGGAAACAAATATCCCTGAAAACCTGACACCCAAAAATCAAGGAATTTTGAAATTTTGAACAGAGGGTCAAGGATGAGGTTGGAACTGACCAGGTCAGGATCAAGCTCAATCCTGAGAGGTTAGGATAGAGGTTGACTTTGACCCCAAAAGGCCAACTTTGACCTTTTGGTCAAAAACCTCAGGATCTTATCCCAAAATGTTATGAAATGCAAATATGAAGTGAAAAATGGGTGCAGAAGGAAGCAGAACAGGGGGAAAAAGCCAGATACATGGAAAGACCTGATCAAGGTGCTTAACATGACCCCAGACCACTTACTCAGAGGGATAAACACTCTTATCATGGAAGTGCTTCCATTTTAAGATGATACATTAAGCCCCCACTTTAGCAAGAGTATGGACTCTATGCAAAATCTTGGTAAAGGAGATTAGAATGAAAAGATAATCTTATCGTAGTCCAAGGGACAAAGGGAAACCTTAAGCCCCCAGGGACTCAAGTCTTCATCAACTCCTAGATCACAATAAGAGAGACATCTCTAGAGAGAAAAAGAAAGGGTGTGATTACCTCGCCCAATGAGAACTTATGTCCCATTGTGAACCACACAAGGAAATAGTGCAACTGGAAAGATGGAATTGAACTACCTAGTGAATGTGTCTACTCACTAGTCAACCCATCAAGGATTCATCTTTAGGAATATTATATTCCATAAGAATAAAACCAAAAATAAAAGATATCCAGTCTTAAGGACACCTTCGACCTTAAGGGATCAAAATATATGTATATTTGAAACTGGAGGGATCAAGAGATCCTAAAATATAAATCCATGCTTTAAGGATTAGTTACTAATCCAAAAAGGGAAAAATGTATTTTGAAAAATCTATGTATCAAAAAGTGTGTGTGTGCAATAGGTGAGCAGAGTGTATGCCCCCATGTTAAGGCATTGCTAACACTTTAACAGATGCCCCCAAATGAAGACAAATCGAGGGAAATATCACAGAAACATACAAAGAACATAGAAGGGATCTACCTACTGTGGGGTTAGTATTATCATAAGATTATATATATATATATATATATATATATATATATATATATATATATATATATATATATATATATATATATATATGATATTATTGCAAATGAATTGACATCATTCCCCAAAGAAAGTAGAACTACAATCACAAAGGAGGAAACATCACATAAGATATACGAAGGACAATCTTTTCAGACCATGACATGGAGAGCAAAAAGAATTAGTGCTACCATATCTCGAATCCAAGAAGATTACACAAGGAAACATTTACGAACAATAGCACAATTACAACATAATATTGAAAAATGCATAGAAGAATAGAGATACATATAGAAGAACTTGAACGATAGTTTTGATTCCTTCATCACCTTATATCAACTGAGTAACAAGGGTCATATAAAAGAATCTAACAACATTTAGCAAACACATTACAGGAGAAGCACAATA
Organism: Chamaecyparis obtusa; assembly: GCA_027943335.1. Lineage (NCBI taxonomy): Eukaryota > Viridiplantae > Streptophyta > Pinopsida > Cupressales > Cupressaceae > Chamaecyparis > Chamaecyparis obtusa. Next base: position 44,327 of record BSBK01010072.1, read on the forward strand.
CATTAGGCAAACACACAACAAAGCTACCATGAAGGACAAGCTAATCAAGCATGTTGCCTACTCTCCCCATCTTGTTGTATATATCATTTAAGGAAGGTGGGTAACCCACAAGAGGGACTACATCCAACATAGTAGGAATGATAGCCAGTTCCAAACAAGGATCCTCTTGAGAATCACAATGTTTGACACTAGATGTAAGAGTTAATTGTGATGAAAGCATATTAGGTAAATAAATGTCAAAGTCAATAGTCTCATATTCATCATTAACATCATTAGTATCATCAATAGTATCTTCTTCATCTAAATTAATCAAAATAGGATCTAAGATACGAATAGAATCATCACAATCATGCATTTTAACATCATTATTAGTAACAACTTCTTCTAACACATCATGCATAGGTTTATTCGAAGAAGGTAGAGATCTTTGAAGAATAGAATTATGAGCTTTAACATGAGCATGATGCTTTTTATGATGTTCATTAGTAGATCAATTAAGTTTTGATTTATTTGAAATAGGTTGAGAACTAGGAGGAAAAATCACAAGATCCTTCATAGGTTCTTTAGGAAGATCAATAGGATTATCAAAAATAGGAGGAACAATCATAGGATCTTTCACAGGTTCAATAGAAGGAACTTGATTAACAGAACTAGAAGCCATAGTTAAAGGAGGTATAGAAGGTGTAGGAAAAAGATTGCAATTAAGATCCATAGGAGGAATGCTTAATTCAAGAATCTTACAATTTTTATAAGCTTGATATGAATGGAAAATATTATCAGGTCAAGGAGGACATGTATTAGGTAATGAAGGCCAAAAGAAATCAAGAGCAACACAATCTCTAGACCTAGAAGGTTGATATAGACTATGATTAATCATCTTCACTTCTTCATCATGAATGAACTTAAAACACTTATGGATAGGTGAAGAAACAACATGCATGGCAAACAACCAAGGAAAACCTAGCTTAACTTGAAATTGATCAGAAGTAGGAACAACAACAAAGGTAGTGTTCACAATTTTTCCACAAAGTTCAACTGGTAAAGTAATAGAACCAAATTATGGATACAAGTTTGAATCCACACATCTAATGTATCATAAGAATCACATTGTAAGATTTTCATAAAAAGATTTTCTTCAGTAATAACATTAACTAAGGATGTAGGATCAACAAGAAAACCATGAGTAGGTACCTGAGAAACCCTAGCAGCAATCTAAAGGGGACCATCAGTAGCCTTAATAGTCTCAGAATCATCAAAGGCAATCAAAAGTTCCCGAGGTCTTTTCTTCTTAGGTTGTTGTTGAGGTTTAGGTTGAGTTTTCATTTTAGTTTTAGGTTTTGGTCGAGGTTGAGATTGAACTTGAGGTTGAATCTGAGGTTGAGGTTGTTGAGGTTGAGGTTGAGGTTGAGGTGGAGATACAAATTGACCAACATGCTCCACTTGATTAACAACATGATTGAGATCATCCATCTTTGAGTCATACACAATTTCCATAGTAGATGGTACAGAAATGGTATTAGTATCATGCGTAGGTAAAGGATTCATATAAATTTGAAGCTTTTGATTAGGAGGAGAAACAAATTTGTTTCCACTACTATCAAGATTATCAATAGATAAGGCATTAGATTCAATTAAGTCTTGAACCTTATGTTTTAAAGAATAACATTTCTTAGTATCATGACCATTCTGATGATGATATTGACAAAAAGAATTTTGATCAAAAGATTTAGAAGCAATCGTAATAGGTAAAAGAGGTTGAATAGGAGGTAAAGTAATCATATTAGCAACTAACAACCTATTCATAATAGCATGTAAAGGTTCAAAAAGAGAAGTAAATGTATGATTTAATCAAAAAGCAGTGGATGCAGAAGTGGCATTGTGAGATGCAACAACAACTTTGATCAGCAACTCCATTCATTTGTTTGTTTATCTTGACATAGTTGTTGAATTTTTTAAATTTTTTTGGATTAGGAGTAGCATCACTCTTATCAACTGGAACAGGAGCCATTGGAGTGTTGCTCTCAAATTGACTAACTTGTAATTAATAATGATGAAGCACTACACAAAGTTGTTGAAAAGAGGTAAATTCAGTAAGCAAAATCTTATCTCTAATATCTTTTTGCAAATTTGAAATAAACATATGTTGAATATCAATATCAGGAATAGGATAGGAAATCTGAGCCTGCAAATGCTTAAATCTACCAATAAATTTAGTTAGTTTTCTTTAGCACTTTTTTTACAATGCATTAAATCAGTCAAAGACACTTGCAGGCCAATGTTGTTTTGAAATTGTTGAATAAAGGAATTAGCAAGTTTTGGAAAGGAATCAATAGAATAAGGAGGCAAGGAACAATACCATTGTAAGGCCTTGTCATGGAAGGTTCTAGCAAATAGTTTGGCTAAAATCCTATGGTCATGAGTGTAATCACTACAAAGGATTTGGAATGTTTTAACATGATGAACAAGATCTCCTTTTCCATTATAATTCTCAAGACAAGTCATATCGACTTGCTGAGGAATAGGAGTATGAATAATATCCAAGGACAAAGGACTTCCCATGTTACATGTAGGGATACTAAACTTGTTTTGAGTCAAGGAAGCAAGTTGTTGTTGTAAGGATGACATAGTTTGAGCCAAACTGATGATTGTTGAATCATTAGAGGAAATAGTAGGAGTAGCAACATTAGACACACTAGGAAAAGTGTAAGAAATTGCAGGAATAGAAGACAAAACTGGAGGAATTCTAGGAACTATAGTTGGAAGCAGAGTGGAATAAGTAAAAGGAAAATTATGATATGAAGGTTGTGATGTAGGAAGGGACACAGGAGGAACACTCATAGGAATAGACGGAACCGTCATAGTCACCAAAGAAGGAGTATAGGTAGGAATACTACATAAAGGATTAGAAGGAGGTTCAACACTAGTGATAGGAGGAATCAACCCTAAATCTTGAGCTTCTTGAGCTAAAGGTTTAACATTTGAATGCACAAGGTGAGTAATACCATGCAAGAGGTTAACACCCTGATCACTATCATGGAGAATTTTCTTAACAGCCTCTATAGCTTGAATAGAATCTTGATTATGGTTCTCTTGAATAAGCCAATTACCCATTTTATCAAGTTCAGTTGAAAGTTTTTGAACTTGTTTAGGAGGAACTCTTAAAGCATCATCCTCATCATGAGATGAGTGAGAAGAGTTTTTCTCCATTGGAGGATTGGAATCATGAAGAATCAAATTATCATCTGGGACCCTAAGGAAAGGAGAGGAAGATTTAGGATCAAAGGCACCCATGAGTCTATGAATTCTTCTAAACGGGATGTTATAAGTAGGAATAGTAGTAGTAAAGCTCATAAACCAATGCAATGAAAATGAACTAAACTAAGAACACATAAAGCATGAATATTTTTGTATTTTTGAAATCTAATTAGCATGTAAGATCTAACACAAAAGATAAATCTAATACTATAAGACAAAGGGATATCTAACACCAAAAAAGAAAGAGAGTAGTTATGTTGGGTTCACCAAAATGAAAAAGGAAGGTGAACACACACAATAAGACAAAGGGAAATCTAACACCAAAAAGAAAGAGAGTAAGCTAGTCAGGTTCACCAAAATGAATAGGGGTAAAGTTGAATCACCTCTATTTAGAATGTGTATTGATGCATGTGTATGGTGGAAATATGAGATCCACTCCTAAATCCAAATTCCCAAAGGAGAGATCCAGTTTGATCAACCAAAAGGTTAATGCACAATCAAATCAATCTATGGAGAATATGAAAGAGAGAGAAAAACCCTATATTTCCCTATGGTAGAATTGAAGTGTTTGGAATTAGAAATAATTTAAATGCAAGTACTAACTTCAAATTAGGGAAAATCTAGAAAATGCCAAATTTTGATGTCTATGTGTACTTTCGGGCAATTTTACAACCTATTTCAGACTGGAAATGCTGAGATGAAGAAAACCTAGAAATATTTTGTCTTTTTGATGGTAGGTAGTCTTTGACCCTCATAAAAGGTCAAAGGCTAAATTCTTTATTTGAAGGTCAATTCTGACTTTGCTCGCAGATTTGGAAAGTTCACTGAAAAGGGTATCCAAATCCGCTCTCAGATCAGAAATTCTGCACATGCACCTACAAGAAAATGGGGGTTTTGTTTGTATGGGGGGTTTTCCTTGGTCAAACCCCAATTTAGGAATTAACCTTGAAATTGAATTGAAATTTAGTGTGCATAAACAAAGTAATTGGAACAATTTACCTCGCTTATGTTGAAGTCCTTGTAGAGGATTCAAATCCTCAAATCCACAAGTAGGAATGCTTCAATGGATGTAGAATGAATGTAGGATGTCTCTAATCAATGGCATTTGATCTTAAACACCAATATTGAATTGATCTTTTCATATGAGGAGGCTTGGATGAATGTGGAAGGATGGATCTTCAAGGGGACTCCAAAGAGATTGAATCCTTCAATGGCTAACAATGGATCTCCTTGATGGATGAATGCTTGAACACCTGAATGCTTCAAGGATTTCTTGAATTCACTTGCTTGCACTTGAGAGCTTGGGAAGGGAAATTGAAAAACTTGCTGATGAGATTTCTTGGAAACTTGATGGAGAAAATGAGAGAGGAAGGCATCCTTTTATAGTGAACTAGGGCACAATCCTCTAGAGGGGCCACCTTGGAGAATTAAATCTCAATTAGGTCCTAACCTTTAGAAAATATACCTATATTAAATGCAATTGAAGGATTTACCATTTTGAAACCCCAAATGGCACACTTGGAGGCAGGAAACAAATATCCCCGAAAACCTGACACCCGAAAATCAAGGAATTTTGAAATTTTGAATAGAGGGTCAAGGATGAGGTTGGAACTGACCAAGTTAGGATTGAGCTCGATCTTGAATAGGTCAAGATAGAGGTTGAATTTGACCCCAAAAGGTTGACTTTGACCTTTTGGTCAAAAGCCTCAGGATCCTCTCCCAGAATGTTATGAAATGCAAATATGAAGTGAAAAATGGGTGCACAAGGAAGCCTAACAGGGGGGAAAAGCCAGATCCTCTCATCCCACATATTTTCCATCTAGCATCATTCTCCTTTCCTACCCATGTCCTATGCTAGTAGAGTCCTCTTGGTCATCCATAATCCCCTTTACATCTTCTCTAGAGTTAGTCTTTCCTCCTATCTTGAGCTTAATCCAAATCCCAGTCTAAGGTTATTAATCATCCTAACTCGATCTTTATCTTTTCTTCCATCTTCATCTTCCATCCCCATCCAACTCATCTACAAGTCAACATGTCACAATTTTATTATGATGAGTTTGGTCATCCCACCTTTTCTCCCACTTTATCCTGTTCCAATGATGATGAGATTCTTTTTGACCATGATCAATGTAATCACCTAAAATTGGTCTAGTACAACTTGATCCCCCCTCTTGATCAAATTGTCTATTTAATAGACATATTTGTGTAGAGTAACCCTTAAAATCCCCTTTGCATATTTAAATCAAAAATATTATATCAAGATTATACTATGGTATAATTTCTAGAACTTGCATATTTATTTAATTTATATAACCTTAGTTTTATTATAAAGTTCCTACACTTTTATTAAAAGGACACATTCACATATGTGCACCCACTTAATCTTGATTAATTATCAATTAAAAGGGATTTGTACTTGAAAATTCTATTCTATCCTATCTTATCTAACATCTATTTTTGCCTCTTAATCCTCGCCACTCATTTCTACCTAATCTTGCATATTCTTTGGCCTCTTCACCATAGCCACTCATTCTTTTGCCTCTTAATCTCCCCCCTTCATTCTTGAGGTAGTTCCTTTAAAAGGAAGCTCTTCCTTGGCTCAAGGGCCCACTCTTTTGCATTCTAATTCTTAATCTTTGAATTTTACATCTTGCATTCTATCTCTCTTTCATTTGAATTCTGAGACTAATTTAGCTTCATTTCTATCTTAATTAGGAATTTTTAATCTAGTTTCTTTCTTGCATTGCTTCATAGATTTAGCTCTTGCATTCTCATCTTATATTACTAATTGCTTGCATCCATTCTTAGCTTAATCTCATTTCTTAGATTACATTCTTCCATTCTTAGCTTCATTCTTAGATTTTAATCTTCTATTTTGGAGTATTCAAGTCACTAATCCTTCATGCCAGTTTGATGATCATCATGAGAAGGATTAAACTCTCTTCAACTAGGAAGCTATGAGTTGCTTCTTTGGATATCCTCTTCCATGGATCCTCTCAAGTGTAATGGTTTGTAGGAGTGTGTCACACTTTTGATCACAAATTTTTAGCATCTAGCATGGGGCTGAGCATTTTTTTTAGCTCCATTTCTTGTGCTTTTGGTTATTTTCTGTCATAGGTTTGGAAATTTTATTTTTGTGGGATCAAACATTGTACGACATTTCATATAATGCTTAGGTGATATTTCATTACACTATTGTGCAAAATTCTATATTTTTTGAAGTGTCATTCTGCCATATAGAGAAGTATCACCCCGCCTTACTGGGAAGTGTCGCATAGCCTTTATAAGGTATATCACAAAATTTTTAAATGTCATTCTTCTTCTACAAGGTCTATCATATGATTTTTTGATGGACTAATTAACTGTTGCCCAAATTTTATAGCTATCACACTCTGAGTTAGACTGAGATTTCTTGATTTTTCTTGCATTTTTTTATTTTTTGGTCTTCTAACAGTGACTAACAAGTGATCTTAAAGGCCTATTGCTTCATTTTGCATTCCTTTTATGATCTAGATTGTAGTTTTGTAGGGTTTTCCTATCAAAAGAGCTCATAATCTTCATGCCTACTAACATTTTTGTGATGTAGGACGCTTGCCAAAGACTCTATCTAGAAAACTACTAATGCTTTTTCTTGTAGGTTTCCTTGGAGATACAAATAAACTATGTGTTTTCTTACATTTAGGCACCTAGCTTAACTAGAAAGTTTATTGTTTTGTGATTGGCTGAGTAGTTGGAGAGTATGCTCTTTTTGTTAGGAATAGTCCCAAGAGATAACTAAGAGGGGGGGGGGGTGAATCAGTTATCTACAAGATTAAATTATTTATCCAATTAAGTATTGATTAACATTAAGCATAAACACAATATGAGAACACTTAACACAACACCACAATTTTGGTTACGGGGAAACCCAAATAGGTGAAAACCCCAGTGGGAATTAGCACCCACTATAAACTACAATAGAGTGTAATGATCACTGTTAGAAGATCTTACAACCCTTTTAGTAATACATTAAATGTAGTGACCTTCTCATGGGTTGGACCCTGTTAGGGGTGAGTATACACTTTCTGGGAGCTCACTGCTCAAATGGTGAAGGTTACAACCTTCTGTATAATAGATACACACTATATCTAGATCTTGGTGAACTACGATTTAGACCTTCTATCTTGATCATTTCCAATGAATAGCATACACTCTCTTCTTTCTCACATAGACCTCTTACTAATGGCTCAATACTTCACACCTTCTACTATGCTCTTATCTTTCAATTATCTGCCATACTTAGTGATCACAACTGACCGACTATAAGTATCTTTCTCCAAATGATATAATCAAGCTGACTTGTTAGAACTTCCTTGAAATCATATTAGAGAAAAATATAACTCTTCAACAACATCTCCAATGACTATACTAAGCACGCAACACAAAATAGGAACAAACAACTCCATATGAGTAGATGTGTTACTTCACACTATTGGCTCCACTAAATTAACAAATACTTTCTTCTCATGTTGAAATACATTATGCACTCTTAACAAAAAATTGTTAACTGTTCTCCAAACATGCATATCAAAATGATAGGTGCAACTACTACAATAATATAAAAAATGTTAGCTCCATCAGATAAACTCAGGAAACTGTAACTGCAACTAAAAACATCATAACTCAACCTATACTACACAATTGACTTTGCATCCATGAACATAGTTGCACTAACATGTCTAAAAAATAAATATAAATGTGAAAGGCTCCATCACAACCATACTAAAAATCACATACTAAACTCTTGCTAGGACCTGTCAGGAACACTATTGATATAAACAATTGTATTACTATATGTAATCAGAATCAACCTCTACATCTATGATATCATGTTGATAACATATCCATACACCATATGCTCAAGGTTATCTCCATAAGTCTTCACTGCACATTTCTTACCATATGTTTTCATCAATGACAAACATACAGTCAACACTGGTTTGCTAGCAAATCTCCAACAATCTCCCCCTTTGGCATTGATGGAAACATATGGAATGAAAAACACCACCAATCCAAATGTACAATTATTTTATAACATTCTCCATTTCCTCAACAAAACTCCCCCAAGAATGAATCCTTCATCTATTGTTGAATGCTCTGAATATCAACTGCTATATACTCCTCTTAGTAATACTTACTCCCCCTAACTATTTTTTTTTTCATGACTATATACTCACTCCCCCTTTGACATCAATGGCAAAGGGCACCATATCAAATAAGCATCAGTACTACTTCTGAAGTAGATTAGTCAACCATTCATTAGTCACTGAGGACTGATGCACTACTGAAAACTCTAATCAGATCCAGGGAAGGGAATTACTCCTAGCTTCTCCCTGAGATACTCAAATGTATCCTTAGGTAAAGGCTTTGTGAACATGTCTACTAGCTATTATTTTGTACTCACATAGTCCACCTTTACTTCTTTTTCTGCAACTTTCTCTCTTAGGAAGTGATATTTTATCTCAATGTGTTTTTTCTTTCCATGCATCACAGGGTTCTTTGACATATTGATAGTGCTAGTGTTATCACAATGAATGACAATAGGATAATCAATCTAAATTCCAAAATCCTTTATCATCTACTTGATCCACACAATTTAATGTTTCTGCTACATACTCTACTTCTGTAGTGGACAAAGAAATACAATTTTGCTTCTTGCTTGTCCAAGCAACAAGTCTATCTCCAAGAAATATTGCTCCTCTTGAGATACGCTTACTATCATCCATGCAACCTATCCAATCCTCATTTGTATACACATGAAGTTCTATATTTTTTGAATTAGGATACCATAAACCATAGTCTATAGTTCCTTTCAAATATCTAAATATCCTCTTTACTGCTATAAGATGACTTTGTTTAGGTTCTGTTGCAAATCTTCCAACTATACAACCTGCATTAGAAATATCAGGTCTAGATTGAGTAAGTTATATGAGTTTACCAATCATAGACTTATATAGGGTTATGTCTACTATTGTAGAATCATCTTCTTTTGAAAGCTTGCATCCTTTTATCATAGGAGTACTTACTGGCCTGCAATCATCCATCTTGAATTTCTTCAATATGTCTTTCACATACTTAGACTAATTAATGAAAATACCTTTGTCTGCTTGCTGCACATTCAATCCCAAAAAGTACTTGATAGGTCCAATCATGCTCATTTAAAATTCTCTTTGCATCTCTTTAGAAAATTCTACACTAATCTTGTCATTACCACCAAAAATAATGTCATAAAAAAAAATAGCAACTAGTAATAGTCCATCAGGTGTCTCTCTTATGAATAAGTTATAATCTATTGCTCCTTTCTTGAATCCAATCTGAGTCAAGTAACCATTTAATCTTTCATAACATGCTCTAGGGGCTTGCTTAAGTCCATAGAGGGCTTTCTTCAATCTTCATACCATATCAGGTTTGTCTGATAAGGTAAATCTTTCAGGCTTCTCTATGTAGACTTCTTCCTTCAACTCTCCATTCAGGAAAGCTGACTTGACATCCATTTGATATACTTTAAATTAGTTGAATGTTTCATAGGCTAGAAATAAATTTATGGCTTCCAATCTACTTATAGGGGAAAATGTATCAGAATAATCAATTCTTTCTCTCTTCCCATATCCTTTAAATACTAGTCTTGCTATGTTCTTTACTGCTGTACCATCTTCATTCATCTTGTTTCTAAATATCCACTTTGTTCCAATCACATTCTTATCACTAGGCCTAGGGACCAATTCCCATGTATCATTCTTAATTATCTAATCGACCTCTTCTTTTATTGCTTCATGTGAATCTGAATCAATACAAGCATCTTCAACACTTAATGGTTCAATTTGTGAAAGTAAACATACTGCTTCATCAACTGTGGAAATTTTTTCTTTAGATCTTGTCATGACTTTGTTTTTCTAATCTCCAACGATGTCTTCTTTTTAATGGTATCTAGATGTGAATTTAGGAACATAAGGTGTGACTCTCTCATCTATCTTTTGTGATTCTTCTTCACTTGTTTCAGGGTCATTGAACAATACATCAATGTTGTTAAACATTTCATATGCACTTTCAATAATCTTCTTCAATCTTAAGTTAAAACATCTATAAGCTTTGCTTTTAGTAGAGTAACCAAGAAAAATACCTTCATCACTTCTTGCATCAAACTTGCCAATATCTTCATCTCTCTTGATGTAGCACTTTCTTCCAAATATTATGAAGTATTTTACTATAGGTACATTTCCAAACCATAGCTCATAAGGTGTCATGTCTATGCCTGGCCTTAATTGAATTCTATTGATAGTGTAGACTATAGTATTGGCCGCATCTCTCCAATAGGTGTGTGCAACCTTTCCTTTAATCATGATGGTGTGTGGTGTGTCAAGTATGATCCTATTTCTTCTTTCTGCAATTCCATTCTGGTGAGGGGTTCTAGGTGCACTTAGTTGTCTCTTTATCCCATGTTCTTCGTAGTACTCATAAAATTTATCAAAGGTGAATTCTCCTCCTCTATCTGATCTCAGACATTTTATCTTAAATCCAAACTCATTTTCAACTTTAGCTTTGAATATTTTGAACTACTCAAATGCTTTTGATTTTTCTTTTAAGAATGCAACCCACATCATTCTATAATAATCATCAAAAAACAAAATAAAGTACCTTTCACCATAGTATGATCTTATTTGATTTGGTCCACATAAATCTGTATACACTAGATCTAATTTGTTCTCTACTGAATTATGTTTGCTTCTAAATGAATTCCTCACATGTTTTCCCATCACACATTCCCTGCATATTGTAATTGGTTTTGCAATGCTAGGAAGGTCTCTTACTGCCTTTACATTTCTTATCTTTACTATATTGTTAAAATTTATGTGACATAGTCTTTTGTGCCATAACCAACTATCATCTACTTTAGCAACAAAACAACTTGATTCTGAATTAAGCTGAAAAACATTACCTTTTTTCTTTGAACTTGATGCAATCATTTCTCCTTCTTTGTTATTAATGATACACTTATTGTCTTTGAATTCTTGATGATATCCTTTGTCAAGAAATTTTCCAACACTTAGTAGGTTATGCTGCAAACCATCAACATATAGAACATTGCCAAATATTATTCTTTCCATCCAGGGTGATAGCTCCTCTACCTATGATAGGTTTAGGAGTTTTGTCTCCAAATATAACCATGCCACATTTTTACTTATCCAAATGTACAAATCTATCTTTGTCTCTTGTCATGTAATGTGAACAACCATTGTCAATGATCCAGTCTATCCTGATGTTAGCTTGTGAAATTAATGTTAACTCTTGTGCTTTCTTTTCATCTTCAAGATCCATCTCATAAAACATCTTCTCCATATCTTCAATAGAAATGAATCCAATTTCATCTTCTGTTAAATCTTCATCTGATACTCCATCTCCATCATAGTAACATTTTTTTGTATGCTTAGGCTTGTAATTAGTTTTGAACTTCTTGACTCTTGTAGCACACTTAGATGCAAAGTGACCAATCTTGTTACATGAAAAGCATTTGAAAGGTAACTGACCTTCATATTTTCCTTTTCATTTTCTTTATTTCTTAGCAATCATAGCAATGATATCATCTATTTCTTTATCTTCATCATCATCATCAAAGTTACTACAAGTGCTCTAGGATTTCTTACCATGGACTGAAGCTTTGAAGGCTGTTTCACTTTTAGGCTCTATCTTCAAGGTTGAAATATCAAATGCTAAAATCTTGCTGATTAAGGTCTCTTTTTTGAATTCTTTTGAAAACTGCATAGTTTCATATAGGATGTTTATCTTTCTCTCATATTTTACTGTCAAAGTAGTCATCAACTTATCCATTATGTCTTCTTCCTAAATTTCTCCACTATTGTTTATGATTCCTGCAATAGCTTTATTAATCCTCTGATTGTAGGCTCTGATGTTCTCTTCAGGTAGCATCTCCAATGTATTGTAGTTTTTCTTCCATGTTTTTATGCATGCATTCTTGGCTTGGACATCTCCTTCAAACATGTCTTCTAGATACTTCCATATATTGTAGGCTTTATCTACTTTCTTGATCTCTAAAAACTCACTGTCAGACAAGGTGCTGATAAGGGCTTCTTTGGAAATAGCATTTTGACTGAATACCTCCTTCTGCTTAAGAGTTGCATCTTCCTTTGCAAGATTTTATAAAGAGGGAATCTGAACTTCTTTGGTTGCTACTTCAAAAATTTCAAAAGTAATGCATTGCAAATGTGTTGTCATTTTGTTCTTCCAATCTAGATAGTTCTTTCCATCAAACTTAGGACTTTCTTTTCTAAAGATTTCCATCAGATCAACCTCAAGTTGTTAAACTTTCTCTCTGAGGCACTTGGCTCTGATACTAATTGTTAGGAATAGTCCCAAGAGATAACTGAGAGGGGGGGTGAATCAGTTATCTACAAGTTTCAATTATTTATCCAATTAAGCACTAACTAACATTAAGCATAAACAAAATATGAGAACAATTAACACAACACCACAATTTTGGTTATGGGGAAACCCAAATAGGTAAAAACCCCACTGGGAATTAGAACCCACTATAAACTACACTAGACTATAATTATTCCTATTAGAAGATCTTACAACCCTGTCAGGAGTTTATATTTACGATGCATTAAGTATAGTGATTTGGTCAAGGGTTGGACCCTATTAGGATTCTATTATAATTAACCCTATTAGGGGTGAGGACACACTGTCCAGGAGCTCACTGCTCAAACGGTGAAGGGTGCAACCTTTTGCATAACAGATACACACTATATCTTAATCTTGGTGAACTGTGAGTTAGACCTATTATCTTGATCAGTTCCAATGAATAGAATATACTATCTTCTTTGTCACATAGACCTTCTACGGATGGCTCAATAGTTCACACCTTCTTCTCTGTTCTTATCTTTCAACTATCTACCATACTTAGTGATCACAACTACCCGGCTATGAGTATCTTTCTCCAAATGATATAATCAAGTCATCTTGTTAGAAATTCATTAAAATCATATTAGACAAACAATATAACTCTCCAACAACATCTCCAATGGCTATACTAAGCACACAACACAAAATAGGACCACACAACTCCATATGAGTAGACACATCGCTTCACACTGTCAGCTTCACTAAATTAACTGATACTTCCTTCTCATGCTGAAATATGTTATGTGCTCTTAACCAAACATTATTAACTCTTCTCCAAACACTAATCCAAACATGCATATCAAAATGATAGGCTCAACTACTACAACAATATAAACAATGTTGACTCCATTAGATAAACTCAGGAAACTGTAACTGGCAATTGAAAACATCATAACTCAACCTATATTGCACAACTAATTCTATGTCCATGAACATAGCTTCACTAACATGTCTACAAAACAACTATAAACATGCAAGATTCCATCACAACCATACTAAAAATCACATACAAAACTCTTCCTAGGACCTGTCAAGAACACTACTGATATGAACAACTATATTACTGTCTATACTTAGAATCAACCTCGATGTCTATGATATCATGCTGATAACATATCCATACACCATATGCTCAATATTATCTCCATAAGTATTCACCGCATGCTACTTACCATATGTTGTCATCAATGACAAACATATAGTCAACAATGGCTTGCTGGCAAATCTCCAATACTTTTCCTCTTGGAAAATTAGAAATCTAGACCTACTTGATTAATCACTTGCAATTAGTCTTGGATAAATGAGAATGTTCTTGATGTTCTTGCAATTAGTATTTCACAAACTTTTACTTTTGCCCACTTATGGATATATGAAATTAACTTGTAGCTTGCATAAGAAACTAAACTAAATAATAAACATAACCATAAAATGAAAGAACTCAAAACATCATTTTTGTTCTCGAGGAAATCCTGTCCAAGAAAAAACCCTGGTGGGGATGGTACCCACAACTGATCCACTAATAAAAAGTATCTCGTTAAAGATATTAAGTCTCTTAGGAGTCTATTACATCTGTATAGTGTCTCTATCCTGGTTAAAGGACTTCAGGCCTTGTTAGAAGCCTCAATCCCATTAGGAGTTGTTATTACAAAACATAAATGTATTCAAGATGAGCTCACTACCCAAATATGAAATATACAATGATAACCTAAGATACAAAAGGTAAAATATAAAAACCTTTTACTACTACTGAATATCTTCAATATTTTGATCTAGCTTTGAAGTCTCTTAAAAAATTATCATCAACTAGCATTACTCTGATCATATATCATATTTCACATAACATACATCAATACAATACTTTCTTGCAACTTCGCATAACATATACTACTTGCTTATAATATTTTTCTTTACATTTACAAGTATCTTACTTATATACAAGTTATTACAAAACAACTTTCTTGTTGACCTTCAAAACTTTACACGCTTCCAACATGAAATTACTTCTTGCTTCCTTAGGGTTAACATCTAGGATGTCATCCCTAATTATTTAATTCATTATTTTGATAAAAATAATAATCCCTTAACTCAATATAACCAATTTCTAATTGTTGCTCTATTCTAGTCAACTTTACACTGTCTCTGTAAAACATTGATATCTCTTTCCATACATTTCATACATACTTTCTCTCTTATATGTAGCTTCAATATACCTAGAATGATCTATGTTTAAGTGTGCATTCACTAAACATGATTCTATGAACATCTCTAATCAAAACAATATTTTTGTGGATAGATAAACATTGTTATACTTAGACAATTTTGATAGGTCTTTATACAGAACTTCCTCCTTGGATCATGTTGTCTTAATACTAAATATATGTTTCCATAATGACAATGCCATGATATCCTACTTATCCAAATTTCCAAAAATATCCCCCTTTTTCATTGGTGGCAACATATGGAAAAATTGGCTAAGTCCCAAACAAAAACTTATCAGAAAATTTCAAAAAGAGTAACATTCTATAATATATGGCCATTACATCATTAAAAAAATATTTTTGGATCATACATGTCTACTTATTTTTCCATAAGGGTACTCCCCCTTAGATTATACTCCATACTATTCTACATATCTATATCATATACATATACATAATTTTATCATAAGTTATACTACTCCCACTTTGACACCAATGACAAAGGTGTCAATTATATGTATATGTTGGTCAAAATTTTGATTTACCTTTATGTCTTAAATGTTGCAAAGCTGGAAGACTTGATATACAATCTGCAAAGTTTGACTTCAAATTTTCAATTTCCTTATCCCATGTCTTCTTGATAGAATCAAATACACTAAGTAATGCACATAGCCCATAGGATGCTATCTCAACTGCTTTAATATTTGAATATGCAAATTTTCCATATGATGTCTTTGATGAAAGACATTCTTCTAGTTGACTCTCTACATTACTCATCTTCAAAGTTAGGTGCTCTCTAAGTAGAGAAAATCTCTTCAATTTCATTTCCTTCTCATTTTTAACAAGTCTTATCTCATCATTAATTTTGCTTATTTTCTTCTCAATATCAGTGATCTTTATACTTGGATTCTATATTTCATTCATTGTTTCTTATAACTCTGCTTCTTTTCTCCTCGACTTCTCTAAACTTTCTAAGATGTGACTATGTGATAATGCACACTAACTGTACACAATACTTTACCTCTTTCTAAGCATCTCCTTAACTCTTTGATACAAATATAAAGATTATCTAAATCATTTCTGATATTCTGACAAGTGACTTTAAATATTTGTACATAGGTATGTGCAAGATCATGAGGGGCCAAACTATGCCCTTAAGTGGCAATGAAAAATCAGCAAATCAGGGTTAGTCAACTTGATGTGAAAATTTCAACTAGCTATGAACCTAATATCAAAAAGTTGTAAGAATAGAATCTATAGAAAATTGAATGTAGTTTCTAAACTACTAGGCCTTTTTTGAAAAAAAGTTAGTATGATTGGTGAAAAGTATAGATTTCAATGGAGCAATACAAAAATTTCAAGAAAAAAATAATAAGTAGGTGTATGTCTGACCACCTTAATCATAATCAAATGATAATATTTTATTATAATATTTTATATATAAGTATTAGACTCATGCCCGGATGTGACACATATTTTTTTGTAATTTTATTCCAAAAAAATAATTAATTATGAATTTTTTGCTACAACATTTTCAGAATTAAAAAAAATCCCGTGTCTGACCACCTTAACTCATTCAAAAAAAAAAAAATTTCCCTTATAGTAGGCAAAGCATAGAATGTGATGCATTTTTTGGATTTTAAAAATCTTATACTATTTGAAAGTTATAATCATTTTTCTATCAGTATATAAATCAACACTTTAGAGGTAGCTCAATTAGAAAATAACTAATAATTACTTACTGAATTCAAAATTTGATAGCAATTATATTGATAGAAAGCTGATAATCTCTTTAAGATACCCTTTTCATTTTATCAAATTTGGGTGAAGAAAAATCGTCAGCTACATTGTCAAAGTTTTCAACTGACATCACCACTTTTTGGCCCCTCATGATCTTGCACATACCCACATCATGAGTTGTTTGAGCTTTTACTAATGCAATGTCTGATAGGGTAGTAAATTCACTATCAAAATTTTTTATTACCTCTCTTGCTTTATTTTTTGGATCAACTTCACTAACTTGATTTGATATGATTCCTTGAAGCTTGTTGGTTACCTAAAGTAGTGCTCCTTCTAGTCTCTTTACCTTCTTTTTCTTTCCAGTAATCTTGTTTAGGGATGAGATCAACTCTATTTTATCATCATTAACTTCTACTCCCAAGCTTTCTAAAACTGATTCCATGGGTGGTCTAGTTAGGTTTTCTATTGTGCCCTTTTGGGGTGAAACTATTTTGATCTGATCTTCTTGCACTACTTGCTTCTCTTCTACCATGCTATCCTTTTTTATTTGTGATTATTCTTGTTTTTCTTCTCCTCTTGCTTCTTCCACATCATCTACCTTATTTACTATTTCAACCTTTTGATTATTAACTTCTTCTTGAAAATTTCCAAGGTCTACTCTGTGATCTTCAAATGGATTCTCTTGTCTATCTATAGTGATTTTTGTGCCTTCTACATTCATAGAGTCATCATCAATGTGGATTGAGAGTGGCGTAACTGATGTTACTTTTATCTATGGCTCTATTTTTGCTAAATGTCCAAGTTCGCTAAGTCTCTCTTTCAGTCCAGAGGTCATTACTTTTACAACCACTTCCTTAGTTTCTTTGTTAACATCCTCATAATTTCTTCCCATAATGAGAATTTTTCTTCTTTTTCTCCTCAGATGGGTGCTAAGGTTTTTCATGATTTCTTTAAAGTGATCTTCATCTTTTGTTTCACAAATTTTCCTTACAAATGTTTCTCTTATGCTTTTATCTTCTTCTACTACTCTCCTTTTCATGTTAACTAACTTCTCATATAGATTATCTAGTATCTTATCCTTGATGTCCTCAGATTTCTTGTCAGCAAGAATCATATATTTGACAACTACATTCTCAAGGTTCAATTTCTCAAAATTATTAGGCATCTCATAGTACTTGTTTAGTTTAGTTAAATCTCCTTCATTAATGATTAAAGGATTCACTTTTTCAATTTTAGGCTTCCACTGCTTCTTTTTGTCATTTCCTGCCTCTTCATCTACTTTTGATTTTTTTTCTAGATTCCTTATCCTTTCTACTAGAGAAAAGGTAGTTTTTTTCTCTTACCTAGTCCACTTGCTATCTCTTTCACTCTCTTATTCGATGTAGTGGATGTGAATATAGTAGACTTCCTTGCTACTACTAGCTTATCTAGTGACACATTCAACTCGGTAGATTCTACAATATCTTCATCTATATCTTGAATATCCTCGATAGGAATTTCTTTGGATGTCAAGGGTGGAATCGATAATACTTACTTCTGTTCAATATATCTAATGGTTGTTGCAATCTATTTTGCAATGTTAAACTCATCCTCAGTCATACATTTATCTTTTAGAATCTTTTTTATTGTGTTTTCAACTCTTTTCTTTGCTAATTTATGCACCTCTGATTGTTGTATTGTACTAAAATTCTCTTCAAATGTTACAAATCTGGGACTCTTGGAATCTAGTCTGCATTTAATTAATATGCATGCATATCCTTTAGCTTCCTCTTTAGATATCTCATATTCTAGAGGATCTACAAAATTTGTCCTTGGTTCTAATGCTTCAATGTAGGTGAAATTTGTGTCCATTAGAAACATATTTCATTCTTATATTTATCAACTATAGAGGGTGGAATTCTTGATCTCTTCTTCATCTCATTTTGGAAGGTTTTAATAACAAGTGCGGCACTCTCATTTACTTTATCAATAGGATGTCTAAGATATACATTGTTAATTCTATTCATTGAGTTTCTACCATCATTCCAATCAGCTCCTATAGTATAAGGTAATCTCCTTAAAAGATGGAAAAACATATAGGTGATTAGGGATGAAAATCTAAATTGGGAGTTCTTTGTTTTCTTGATCTTCTCAAGATTTTCAATTAACTTAATTCTCAGAATCTCACACATGTCAACTTCAACTTTGTCAATGCACATAATATAAGTTTCTTGCACCATACATGTTGCTATTTCATCCTCTCTAGAACTTGCATAGAAATTTGTTGTTAAAATATTGCATACATATCTCACATCATCTTGTTCAATCTTGCTAAGTACTATGCCTCTTCCATTATAAGAAGACTTGGTGATATCTAAAACTATTTTCTTTACATTCTTCTCATTTAAGGGAATTGCACCTTCCTTAGATAATCTTGTCACCTCATGTATTAGATATGTTGTTATATCTATCACTCTATCATCCAACCAAAACTTTCCATTATGGATTCTACTCAAAATGATCTTAGTCCATTCATCATTCTGAAATTCATAGTGAAATGTGTACTTAATAATATCCATTTGACCTAAATGTTCATATCCTTCATTGTAGCTCATGTCATGTTTGTATATCTTATCATATTCCATATTCAAACTATTGTCTCCTACCATCTCAAACTTACACTTAAAATTCCCTTTAACATCTTCTAAATGTAAAACATTATTTAGAATGTCCAACAAAGTCAAACTAGGGTCTTCTTCAAAAGTTCTATTGACTCCTTCTTCATCCTAGGTCTACGAGTGTCTCCGATGTTGTGAACTAATGATGCATCCATGATTGCACTAAAAAGTAACTACTTTAACAATAAATTCTTAGTAAAATACCTCAGAATCATGATTTAAGGCTTCCGCATAGATCTATCAAAGATTTTGTCTCCAAATCTTTCAAATTGCTTTCAATCACCACTGGCTAGATCTCTATAAATCTTGTAAATACTTGAATGATCAAATAATGTCAATAATCCTCTTTTATCCTTCAAATCCTTCAAGACATTGTGGTGGCCTTAATTTCACAAGTATGTTCATGCCAAAAAGTTGTTCCTGGTTACCTGCAACACTTCTTTCTTTTCATGTAATCACATACATGTTCATAAATTCATGCATTCTTAACCATAGCTTCTTTATATCATATCCTAGCTCATACTAACCTCACAATTCTTAGTTCAACTTCTTCTAAATCTTATGCCATTTTTTATGCTTATATTAATACATAATTCATGAAATTTTATGCTTAATTATTTTGAGATGAGTTTGGAATTGATTCAAACTTACTCTGAAATAATTCACCTATTTGATTTTTTAATATACTGACTGTGCTTGCTTGATCTATGGCTTTGACAAACTCAACTTCTTCTAAGTTATAATAATTTTCTTTCTAACTATTTTGGTGTTCATATTCCTTCTAGTGTAGTTTGCATTTTTTCTAGGATTAGGATTTTTCATGTTGTTCATTCTACGATACCTTTTTGTGTGACCCATGTTACTATATATCTAAAAAACTATAAGATTTTTTCCATATCTTGGTCTTGAATGACTAATTTGTGATCTGCAATTTCAAGCAATATGTCCAGAATTGTTGCATCTATAACACACAACTCCATTTCTTATGTTGTTTATTGCTCCAATAGGTCTTTTATCTACAGGGTTAGTGTTTCTAAGTATTCTACTATTACCATTATCATTAGATCTAGGTTTCTTACAATCAATAGCTCTATGTCCAGAACCATGATTATTATAACAATAACCAGTGATAGGTTTGAATTGCTTACCTATACAATCTCTTTTCATGTGTCCAAAATAATTGCATGAAAAGCATCTACCTATGAATCCTCTTCACATCTCTTTATGTGGTTCATGTTGCTTAGGTGCGTTAGGTACATTTTCAAAAAAATTAGACTCATCTAGTTTCTTTTCTTCTTTGTTCTCAGGTTGTTCTGGATCTGGTTCTTTGCATTCTTCAATCTTCTTTGGTAATTTGTTTTCAAAGTATCCAAGACCTGTTTTATCATAAGAGGGTTTCTGATAAGAAATTTGGTCATCAATTTTTTCACTATTGGAATATATTTTCTCAATATGTTGTTTAGATTGATTTAGTTCTCCTTTCACAATTGTGTTGTATTTCACAAGTTCAGCATACTACAATTTTGTAGTCTCAAGTTCAGATGTCATTTTGGTAAGTTTAGATTTCAGATCTACATTTTTAGACTTTAGATTTGATTCATCTTTGTTGTTATCATCTTTCAAGCTTAGCTTTAGGTCTACAATCTTTAGTTCATGTTTTGGGATCTCATTTTCCTTCTTTAGTTTTGAAACTTCATCATTGTCCTTGACTTGACTTGTAGGTTCTTTCTTTAGTTTTAGATCTTCTATCTTTTCTTTTAGCTTCTTAATGTAGTCTTTCACACTATCATATTTTTCCTTTAGTGTATCTCTTTCTTCAGTAAGAATATCAATCTATTCAAGAGTTTCATCAAGATTTTTCTACAATTGATCATATCCATAGAGATCTTACTCAAGATGTTAGGCCTTCTCTGAATACCTTTGTTTTGAGTAATTGTTCTCTGATACTAATTGTTAGAAATAGGAAATACTGAGAGGAGGGGTGAATCAATATTTCAGAAACTTTTACTTTTTCCCACTTATGGATATATGAAATTAACTTGTAGCTTGCATAAGAAACTAAACTAAATAAACTGAACAATAAACACAACCATAAAATGAAAGAACTCATAACATCATGTTTGTTCATGAGGAAACCTTGGCCAAGGGAAAACCCTAGTGGGGACGGTACCCACAATTGATCTACTAATCAAAAGTATCTAGTTAATGATATTGATCCTATTAGAAGTCTATTACATCTGTATAGTGTCTTTGTCTTGGTTAAAGGACTTTAGGCCTTCTTAGAAGCCTCAACCCTGTTAGGAGTTTTTATAACAAAACATAAATGTATGAAATATGAGATCACTACCCAAACATGAAATTGTAATATATAAAAAGGGGAGTGAAGGGTGTGTGGGAAAAGTAGGATCTTCTTCTTAACCTCAAATTCCCAAAGGAAAGATCCCAATTGATCAACCAAAAGAAAATGGTTAATGCACAAATGAATTAATCGATGAAGAATATGAAGAAAGGAGAAAAACCTATATTCCATTATAGAAAGGAAATATAAAAATATTAATTTAATTGAAGATAAATACTAACCTCAAAATATGACAAATCTAGAAAATACTATTTTGTGGTGTTTGTATTCAATTTCGGGAATTTCTGCAGCCAAATCTGACCTAGAATCATAGAAACAAAGAAAACCTAGAAACCTTCTGTCTTTTAGAGAAAGGTCAACCTTGACCCAAAATAGGGGTAAAATCTTACCCTAGGGCATAATCTTACCCCTAAAAGTTGACCTTGACCTGCACTGTTCTAACGAAAATTCTATTCATAGATCCTAGAAGTTTGTCAAAAATGGTACTCATATCTGAACTACAATTTGTTGTACCCCACCTATACCTACAAGAAAAAGGGTTTTTTTATTTGGATAAGGGATTTTCCTTGGTCAAACCTTGGTTTGGAATCAACCTTGAAATATAATTGAAATTTCAGTAATAAACAAACTAAATGGAACAATTCACCTTGCTTATGTTGAAACCATTGTGGAGGATCCGAATCCTTTTATCCACAAGTATGGATTCTCCAAATGAATGTAGAATTTTGTGTAGGATGTCTTAAACCAATTGCACTAGATCTTCAACACCAATCTTGAATGGATCTTGGAATAGGAAGAATCTTGAATGGAAATGGATGGAGGAATCTTCAACAAGAGGGCTCCAAAGAGATTGAATCCTTTAATGGCTACCAATGGATCTCCTTGATGAATTCAAACATGAATTCTTGAATGCTTGAGGATGAATGAATTCTTGAATGCTTTCCTTCTCCTTCTTTCTTTCTTTCTTGATTTCTTGATTTCACTTTCTTGAGATGATAGATTACAAAAGATGCTTGATCATGGATTTGAAAAGATGTGTTAAATGAGAGAGGAAGGATTCCTTTTATACTAGTCAAGGAAACAAACTTCTAGAGAGGCTGACATAGGAGAACTAAATTCCCATTTAAAACTTAACCTCTAGAAATGGACCTAGATTAAATATAATTTAAGAGTTTACCATTCCAAAATCCAAAATAGTGGACACAAAAGTGGGAAAATAAACTTTCTAAAGCCCAACATCTTGAAACCTTCAGAACTTGAAATCTAGACCTAGGGTCAGGGTGGAGGTCAACTCTAACCTAGGTCAAGGTTGAGGTCAACCTTGTTCTAGGAGGTAGACCTTGACCCTAAGGTCAAGAATCTCATTTTCTCAAGACCAGGTGCCAGAAATGGGCTAGATATAGGTGGAAAGAGAAGCAGAATAGGGGGAAAAAGCTAGATCCCAATCAAAGACCCATTCAAGGCATGTGACATGACCCTAGAACACTTACTCAGAGGGCTAAACTAGTCCTAAATGGAAGTGCTTCCATTTTTTGACAATACATTTAGCCCCCACTTTAGCAAGAGTATGGACTCGATGCAAACTCTTGGTAAAGTAGATCACAATGAAAAAGATAATCTTATTGAGATCAAAGGGACAAAGGAATCCTCAAGCCCCTAGGGACTCAAGTCTTTTTCAACTCCAAGATTACAATAAGAGAGACTTCTCTTGAAAAGAGAGATAAGAGGGTGTGATTATCTCACCCAATGAGAACTTATGTCCCATTGTGAACCACACAAGGAGACAATGCAACTGGAAAGATGGAATTGAACCAGCTAGTGAATGTGACTACTCACTAGTCAACCCATCAAGGATTCACCCTTAGTAATATTCCATTCCAAAAGAGAAAAGCCAAAAAAAAAATAGATCCAGTCTTAAGGACACCTCCGACCTTAAGGAATGAAAAATTTTGAAAATTTGAAACTGGAGGGATCAAGAGATCCTATAAGATAAAAATCCATGCTTTAAGGATTATTCACTAATCTGTAAAGGGAGAAAAAGTGCCTTGAAGAATATATGTATTGAAAGTGCATGTGTGCAATAGGTGAGTAGAGTGTATGCCCCCATGTTAAAATCATTTCTAACACTTTAACAGAAGCAATGGCTTGAATGGAAACATAAACTCCACTGATTACGTTTCCACTACAAGATGCCCCCAAGCAAAGACAAATCAAGGGAAATACCACATAAACATACAAAGAGCACAAAAGGGATCTACCTACCACGGGGTCAGTATGATGAGAAGAAAATATATATATGATATTATTGCAAATGAATTGATATCATTCCCCAAAGAAAGTAGAACTACAATCACAATGGAGGAAAGAACACATAAGAGTTATGAAGAAGATTCTTTTCAGACCACAACATGGAGACCAAAATGAATCAATACTACCAAGTCACAAATCCAAGTGGATTACATAATAAAACATTTATGAACAATATCACATGCACAACATAACATGAAAACAATATAGAAGAGTAGAAATACATATAGAGGAATTTTACAATGGGTTTGATTCCTTTATCACCTTGCACCAACAAAGTAACAAGGGTCATATAAAAGAATCTAATAAACATTTATCAAACACATTATAGGAGAAGCATAGTACAATAGACAAACACTCAAAAAGCTACAATGAAGGACAAGCCAATCAAGCATGTTGCCTTCTCTCCCCATCTCATTCTGTATCATTTAGGGAAGGTGGGAAACTCACAAGAGGGACTATATCCAATATAGTAGGAATGATAGCTAGTTCCAAACAAGGATCCTGTTGAGAATAATAATGTTAGATACCAAGTGTAATTATCAATTGTGATGAAAGCATATTTGGTAAATCAATGTCAATGTCAATAGTTTCATATTCATCATTAACATCACTAGTAGCATCAAGGGTATCTTCTTCATCCAGATTAATCAAAATAGGATCTAAGATATGAATAGAATCATCATAATGACTCAATTTAACATCAATATTGGTATGAAATTCTTCTAACACATCATGCATATGCTGGTCAAAAGAAGGTAAATAACTTTGAGTAATAGAGGCATTGGCCTTATCTTGAGCTTGACACTTCTTACGAAATTCATTAGAAAATTGGGTATGTTTTGTCTTGTTTGAGATATGTTGAGGACTAGGAGGGACAACACTAGTTCCTTCACAAGTTCTATAGGAGGATCAGTAGATTTTTCAGTAGACTAAAAAGAAACACTAGGATCTTGATTAAGAAAACTAGAAGCCATGGATAAAGGAGGTATGGAAGGCGTAGGCAAAAGACCATGATTAAGATCCATTTGAGGCATGCTTAACTCAAGAATCTTGCAATTATTATAGGCTTGATATGATCAAAAAATATTATCAAGCTGAAAAGGACATGAATTAGGTAATGAAGGCCAAAAGAAGTCAAGTGTAGCACAATCCCTGGGCCTAGAAGGTTGATATAAAATATGATTAATCCTCTTCACTTCTTCATCATGAATAAATTTAAGACACTTATGGACAAGAGAAGAAATGACATGCAAGGAATTTAACCAAGGTAAACCAAACTTAACTTGAAATTGATCAGAAGTAGGAACAACAACAAAGGTAGTATCCACAATTTTACCACAAAGTTCAATAGGCAAGTTAATAGAACCAAATGATGCATAAAGAAAATCATTAAAAGTTTGAATCCACACATCTAATGTATCATAAGAATCACATTGTAATTTTTTCATAAAAATATTTTCTTCAATAATAACATTGACTAAGGATGTAGGATCAATAAGACAACCGCACGTTGGTATCTGAGAAATCCTAGTATAAATATAAAGGAGACCATCAGGAGCTTTAATAGTCTTAGAATCATCACAAAGGTAATCAAGAGTTCCTAAGGTCTTTTATTCTTAGGTTTTTTTTGAGGTCTAGGTTGAGATTTCAGTTTAGGCTTAGGTTGAGTTTGATCTTGAAGTTGAGGTTGAGATTGAAGCTAGGGTGGAGATACAGATTGAGACAAAACAAAATACTCCACATGATTAACAATGTGATTAAGATCATCCATCTTTGAATCATAAACAATATCCATAGAAGATGGCTGAACAATAGTATTGGTATCATGTGTAGGCAAAGGATTCGTATAAATTTGGTGATTTTGATTAGGAGGAGAGACATATTTTTCCCCACTACCATCAAAATTATCAATAGATAAGGCATAAGAATCAATTAAGTCTTGAACCTTATGCTTTAAAGAATAACACTTCTCAGTATCATGGCCATTTTGATGATGGTATTGACAAAAAGCTTTATAATCAAAGGATTTAGATGCCACCATAGTAGGTAAAAGAGGTCGAATAGGAGGTAAAGTATTCATATTAACAGTCAACAATTTATTCATAATAGAATGCAAAGATTCAAAAAGAGAAGTAAACATACGATTCAAAAGGAAAGTAGTGGATTCAAAAGTAGCATTGTTGGATGTAACAACAACTTGATCAGAAACTTCATTTTCTTGTTTATTTATCCTGACATAGTTATTAGGTTTTTGAAACTTGTTTGGATTAGGGGCAGCATCACTCTTATCAACTAGGACAGGAGCCATTGGAGTTTTGCTCTCAAATTGACTCACTTGTAATTGATAATGATGAAGCGCTACACAAAGTTGTTGAAAAGAGGTAAATTCAATAAGAAGACTCTTATCTATAATATCCTTTTGTAAATTTTAAATAAACATATGTTGAATATCAATATCAGGAACAGGATAAGAAATCTGAGCATATAAATACTTAAATCTACCAATAAATTCAGTCAATTTTTCTTTAGCATTTTGTTTACAATGCATCAAATCAGTTAAGGACACTTGCAGACCAATGTTATTTTGAAATTTTTGAATAAAGGCATTGGCAAGTTTTGGAAAAGAGTCAATAGAATAAGGAGTCAAGGAACAATATCATTGCAAGGCCTTATCATTAAAGGTTCTAGAGAACAACTTGGCTAAAATCCTATGGTCATGAGAATAGTCACTACAAAGGATTTGAATTGTTTTAACATGAGTAACAGGGTCTCCCTTACCATTGTAATTCTCAAGATGAGGCATATTGGCTTGTTGAGGAACAAGAGCACAAATGATGTCTAGGGATAAAGGACTTCACATGTAGGAATGGTAAAGTTGGATTGAGTTAAAGATGCAAGTTTTTTTTGTAAAGAGGACATAGTTTGAGCCAAACTAATGATTGTTGAATTATTAGATGAAATAGGAGGTATAGAAGCACTAAAAACACTAGGTAAAGTTTATGAAGTAGTAGGAATGGAAGACACAACTGGAGGAACACTTGGAACCATAGTTAGAAGAGGATTGGAATAAGTAAAAGGAACATTATGATAAGAAGGTTTTGAAGTAGGGAGGGACATAGGAGGAACACTCATAGGAAGAGAGGGAACCGACGTAGTCACCAAAGGAGGAGTATAAGTAGGAATGCTAGGTAAAGGAACTAAAGAAGGTTACACATTAGTAATAGGAGGAGTGAATCCTAAATCTTGAGCTTCTTGAGTTAAAGGTTTAACATTTGAATGCACAAGATGAGTAATACCATGCAAGATATTAACACCTTGATCACTATTATGAGGGACTTTATTAAGAGCATCTATAGCTTGAATAAAATCTTGATTATGGTTCTCTTGAGTAAGCCAATTTCCCATTTTATCAAGTTCAGTTGAAATTTTTTGGACTTTTTCAAGAGGAACTCTTAAAGCATCATCCTCATCATGAGATGAGTGAGAAGAGTTATGCTCCATAGTAGGACTAGAATCATGAATAATAAAATTATCATCTAGAATTCTAAGAAAAGTAGAGGAAGACTTGGGATCAAAGGCACCCATAATTCTATGACTTTGTCTAACTAGAATATTATAAGTAGGACTAGAGGTAGTAAATCTCATATACCAAAGAAAATTAAAAATGAACTAAACTAGGCAAATGCAAAGCATAAACACATCAATATTTAAGTATTTTTACTTTATATGAAATGTAAATGCAAGATCTAACACCATAAAAGAAAGAGTTATCTATCGCGGGTTCACCAAAATGTAATATATAAAAAGGGGAGTGAGGGGGTGTGGGAAAAGTAGGATCTTCTTCTTAACCTCAAATTGCCAAAGGAAAGATCCAAATTGATCAACCAAAAGAAAATGGTTAATGCACAAATGAATCAATTGATGAAGAAGATGAAGAAAGGAGAAAAACCTATATTCTTTTATGGAAAGGAAATATAGAAATCTTAATTGAATTGAAGATAATTACTAACCTCAAAATATGACAAATCTAGAAAATACTATTTTTTGGTGTCTATATTCAGTTTCAGGAATTTGTGCAACTGGATCTGGCCTAGAAACATAGAAATAAAGAAAACCCAGAAACCTTCTATCTTTCTGAGAAAGGTTAACCTTGACCCAAAATAGGGATAAGATCTTACCCCTAAAATTCAAACTTCACCTTCACTATTCCGACGTAAAGTTTGTTCGCGGATCCTAGAAGCTCACCAAAAAGAGTACTCAGATCTGAACTATAGTTTGTTGTCCTGTACTTGTACCTGCAAGAAAAAGGGTTTTTTTGTTTGGATGAGGGGTTTTCCTTGGTCAAACCCTGGTTTGGAATCAACCTTGAAATATAATTGAAATTGTAGCAATAAACAAAGTAAATGAAACAATTCACCTTGCTTATTTTGAAACCCTTCTGGAGGATTTGAATCCTTGAATCCACAAGTATGGATGCTCCAAATGAATGTAGAATTGTGTGTAGGATGTCTCAAATAAATTTCACTAGATCTTCAACACCAATATTGAATGGATCTTGGAATACGAAGAAGCTTGAATGGAAATGGATGGAGGAATCTTTAACAAGAGGGCTCCAAAGAGATTGAATCCTTAAATGACTACCAATGGATCTCCTTGATGAATTGAATCTTGAATGCTTGAATGGTTGAGGATGAATGAATGCATGAATCCTTTCCTCTCCTTCTTGCTTTCTTTCTTGATTTCTTGATTTTTCTTTCTTGAGATGATAGATTGCAAAAGATGCTTGATCATGGATGTGAAAAGATGTGTGAAATGAGAGAGGAAGGCTTCCTTTCATACTAGTCTAGGGCACAAACTTCTAGAGAGGCTGAAATAGGAGAATTAAATTCCCATTTAAACCTTAACCCCTAGAAATGGACCTAGATTAAATATAATTTGAGATTTTACCATTCCAAAATCTAGAACAGCTGACCTAGAAGCAGGAAAATAAACTTTCTAGAGCCCAACATCCTAAAACCTCTGAAACTTAAAATTTGAACCCAAGGTCAGGGTCGAGGTTGACTTTGACCTAGGTTGAGGTCGAGATCAACCTTGACCTAGCTAAAGGTTGAGGTTGACCTTGACCAAAAAGGTTGACCTTGACCCTAAGGTTAAGAATCTTAGTTTCTCAGGACCAGGTGCTAGAAATAAGCTAGAAATAGGTGGAAAGAGAAGCAAAATAGGGGGAAAAAGCTAGATCCCAATCAAAGACCCATTCAAGGTGTTTAACATAAACCCAGACCACTTACTTAGAGGGATAAATGAGTCCTAAATAGAAGTTATTCCATTTTCTGATGATATGACAATATACAATGATAACCTCAGATACAAAAGGTAAAATATAAAAACCTTTTACTGTTGCTAAATATCTTCAATATTCTGATCTAGCTTTGTAGTCTCTTCAAAACTTATCATCAACTTGCATTACTCTGATCATATATCAAATTTTTCATAACATACATCAATACAATACTTTCTTTCAACTTTGCATAACATATACTACTTGCTTATATTTTTCTTTACATTTACAAGTATCTTACTTATATACAAGTTATTACAAAACAACTTTCCTATCAACCTTCAAAACCTTACACACTTCCAACATGAAATTACTTATTTCTTCCTTAGGGTTAACATTTAGGATGTCATCCCTAATTATTTAAGTCATTATTTTTATAAACAAAATAATCCCTTAACTCAATATAACCAATTTTTTTATCGTTGCTCTGTTCTGGTCGACTTTACATTGTCTATATAAAACATCGATATCTCTTTCCATACATGTCGTATAGACTTGCACTCTTAGATGTATCTTCAGTATACCTGTAATGATCTACCTTCAAGTTCACATGCACTAAACATACTTATGTGAACATCACTAATAAAAAAATTCTATGTGTAGACCGATAGACACTATTATACTTAGACAATTTTCATAGGTCTTTAAACAAAACTTCCTCCTCAGATCATGTTGTCTTAATACTAAATATATGTTTCCATAATTACAACATCATTATATCCTACTTATCCAAATTTCCAACTCTCTCTTGGATTCCAATCCATGACAAATCCAACATCACTTTGTGTGAAGTGAAGGGGTACCAAGTTTTGGGCAAAGGTTGCAAAACTACCTTCTTGACCTTAGGTAGCTTGCTTGATGTGTCTTCTTGTTTTAAGACTTGTGGAAAAAAAAATTCATCATAAAAATGATACACTTGGTATATTTGACACCTTACTAGACCTCACATGTTCTTGTATCCACAAGGTTTCTTTGTCTCTTGTTGGATTGTCTTAAGACTATTGTTTTCTAACTACATGCTTTCAAAACAAACCTTGTCTAGGAAATACTTAAAAATTTTCAATCGCCTTGCAACTCTTTGAACTTGAGCCCATGGACTAAACTTAAACATTGTCAATATTTCTTCTCCATTTCTATCCTTAACTCATCTTGTTATTTTGTACATTCCATCATGTTATGAATTGCCTCTAGCTAGAAAATATTACTTTGGTCTCTTGACTACATACTTGGCTAGTAGAATGCTCACTTGTCCACCATCTCTTTGAAAAAATATCTTTCATTCTCTATTCAATATCTTTCTTTTTCACAAGTGTCATACATAAGGATCTCGCCACAGCTTGGACACCTTGTGGCAAGTCATCTTTTCTATATCTATTTTACACTCTTACACTTTGGACAAGTGAATATATTTACTTACCTAACTTGAACATCAATTCATCATAAGTCATCCTATTTGGCTTTTGACATTCTTCTTTCATGCCAATCACAACTAGATCTCAGATGCATGAAGGAAAACAACCCAAATCTATCTTTGACAACTCAACTAAAGAATGTTATATACCTTGGGGTTTCAAACCCTTTGCTAACATCTCTAGTGAATCTATTCTATCCTCTCCTAGGTTGGCACATAGTGTTTCTTACACTCCAACCATGGATGAACAAAGTAAGAGGATTGGATAATTCCTAAAACAAATTAGTAATAAACACTTTGGACAAGAAAATTAAGAATTTCCTAACTCTAGACATGGATCTCAACGTGGCTCTCAACACACTATACATGGATCACATGGCTCACAAGTTGGTTATTCAGACAATGAAATAACTAAGGAAGATATCTTACCATTTCATCAAGATGAACACTTAAAAAGACTCATAAAGTTGACTCTAAGTAAAAATGAAGACCAATACTTCATGCATTTGGCCTCTCAGTGAGTTAAACTATCCCACAACTTTGATGTTGATAACTTAATCAAGAAAGAGGAACCATCTAAAATGGAAATCATGAGGAAATAGATGGAAGATGTGATGAAACATATGCAATACTTTGAAAAAGAGAAAGAAAAACCAAGAACATCTTTCTCACTCGAGGCTATATGCTCATTCCCTTTTGACAAAGATCTATGCATGCCTCATTTTCCTCACAAAGTTGAATTTCCTAAATATGAAAAATATGATGGTAGCCAAGATCCTCATGACCGCATTAGGGAATTTTGCACACTTAAGAATGTTCTCTTGCATGAACCAACTTATCTCATGATAATTTTTCCTATAAGTCTTAGTGGTGAGTGGTTCACTAAACTATCTCCCCATCTCAAATCATTTGACCAGCTAGTGCAAAGATTTATTGAAAAATATTACTATAACATTCAACATATTATCACCATGCTTTATCTTTGTAACATAAAACAACATCAAGGTGAATCCTTTATGCTCTTTCCTAAATGATGGCAAAAGCTATTGTAATCACCTAAAATTGGTCTAGTAGTGCTTGAGCCCCCTTTTTATCAAATCGTCTCTTTGCTAGACATTCATTATGTAGAGTAACCCTTAAAATCCCCTTTGCATAATTAAATAAAAAATCTTATATCAAGCTTATACTATGGTCTAATTTCTAGAGCTTACATATTTATTTAATTGCTAAAACCTTACTTTTAATATAAAGTTCCTACACTTTTATTAAAAGATCACATTCACATGTGTGCACACTTAATCTTGATTAATTAGAAATTAAAAGGGATTTGTGCTTTCAAAATTCCTATTTTGTCTTATTATACCTAATATTTCCCTTTTTCCTCTTAATCCTCACCACTCATTTCTACCTAACTTTGCATCTCCTTGCATCTCCCTTTTCCTCTTCATCATCGCCACTCATTCTTTTGCCTCTTAATCTCCACCCTTCATTCTTGAGGTAATTCCTTTAAAGGGAAGCTTTTCCCTTTCTCAAGGATCCTTAATCTCTTGATCTTTAGTTATCTTGCATTCTCATTTTCTTTCTTTCTTGAACAAATATTTTCATTTGTATTCTTAGCTTAGCTTCATCTCTA
This sequence comes from Chamaecyparis obtusa, assembly GCA_027943335.1. Taxonomy (NCBI): domain Eukaryota; kingdom Viridiplantae; phylum Streptophyta; class Pinopsida; order Cupressales; family Cupressaceae; genus Chamaecyparis; species Chamaecyparis obtusa. The sequence goes on from BSBK01010072.1 coordinate 76,687, forward strand.
GCTTAATCTTGCATTGTTAATCTAGTTTCTTTCTTGAATTGTTTCATAGATTTAGCTCTTGCATTCTCATTCTAGATTACTAATTTCTTACATACATCTTAAGCCTAACCTTTTATCTTAGCCTCATTCTTATATTAAAATCTTCCATTTTGGAGTAGTCAAGTCACTAATCCTATATGTCAATTTGATGAGTATCATGAGAATGATTAAACTTGCTTTTAACTAGGAAGCTATGATCCACTTCTTGAGATTACCACTTCCATGGATTCTCTCAGGTGTAATGGCTCATAGAAGTGTGTCACACTTTTGATCACACATTTTTGGTGCCCACCGTGGGGCTTGACATTTGTCTTTGGCTCCATTTCTTGCACTTTTGGTTCTTTTCTTTCCTAGGTTCAGCATTTTTATTTTGTTTGCAACCTCAAAAGTTGTACGATATTTCTTATTATACCCACGTGACATTTCATTATATTTCCAAATGACACTCTACATTTCTTGATTTATCATTCTTCCATACAGAGAAATGTAACCTGGCCTTACTATAAAATATTGCACGACCTTTAAAAGGTATATCACACTAGTCTAGAATGTTATTCTGCCTTTAAAAGGTTTGTCATATGATTTTCTGATAGATTGATTAACTATTTCCCATATTTTATTTTTTTCACAGTTTGAGTCTAGCCGAGATCACTTGATTTTTCTTATCAAATACTTCACCTTAAAACTACTAATGCTTTGTCTTATAGGTTACTTTGGAGATACAAATAAACTGTGTTTTCTTACATTTGATTTCTAGGCACCTAGCTTAACTAGAAGGCTTATTATTTTTTGATTGGTTGATTAGTAGGAGAGTATGCTCTTTTCCTCTTGGAAAATATGAAATATAGATCTACTTGGTTGATCACTTGCAATCAGTCTTGGGTAAATGAGCATATTCTTGATGTTTTTGGGAAAAACTATTGAGTAGGAGACTATGCTCTTTTCCCCATGGGAAAATCATAAATCTAGACCTCCACTAGCTATCCATTTTGTTTCTTGCATTTACCTTTAGAGGGCCTATCGAAAGAGTAATCTTTTGGGAGTGACCCAGGTGGAGAACAAGAAAATCCAACTACTCCACCCCACTATAATCAAAAACTTCTTTCAATCCAAAGAGAGATAAGAATTGGCTACTTTATATTCCTTATGCTTCTTCATGTGTAGGGCCTAGTTGCCTAAATCTTTCTAAGCAAGACTATACTTGATTGGGTGCTTGTAATCTTGTTTACAAGGTTACAAGGGGAGTACATTCATTTTGTGTAGGGTTGAGAGTTCTAAATATTGCTTGTGATAAATATACATCTTGGCTGCTTGTAGGGATATAGGCCTTAATTCCATTTGCAGGACTACAAGGGGTGGTCATCAATGGAGGCTCTTACTAAACACCTTAGGACTTAGAAGCTATCCTTTTTGGTCATGTTCTCTCCTTTATGCAAGGATTGATCCAACTGAAATTAACTTGGATCACCCCAAAACACTCACCATATGTACTTCCTTGGATGCAGATCTATGACAAATCAAATATTACTTTGTGTAAGGTGAAGGGGTACCAAGTTATGGGAAAAAGTTGTAACACTACACGCTTGACCTTAGGTAGTTTTCTTGATGTGTCTTCTTGTGCTAAGACTTGTGGAAACATTTATTGAACATACACTTGATAAACTTGAACATTGCTACACCTTACTGATGTTAGAAATAGGGAATACTAAGAGCGAGGGTGAATCAGTATTCTACAAACTTTATCTTTTGCCCAATTATGGATATAATAGATTATCTGTTAGATTAGGTTTATGCATGCAGGTGTTCTGATTCCACCACCAGTCTACACCACTCACAGCAGTCACCGCTCCGGTGCTCCGCTCCGGGGCTCCTCCGCCGTCTGCTGCCCGCGGCCGAGCTTCCGCAACCGCCGCTTGAGTGGCACCTTTTAAATAGTGGTGGCAGGCTTTTAAAACCCCCGTGGGCTTATGCTATCAGCCCCTGGTCATATGGGTTCCCGCGGCTTAGGGTTAAGCCCCTGGGGCCTATTTGCACTCTTTTTTGCCTTTTTGGGGGCACCTGGACGTTTCTCGCTCTACAGGGAGCATCCGGGGGTCTTTTTCTGACTTCCATATATCGTCGGAAAGCTCTTTCCGAGCTCTTTCTGATTATGGAGGTTAGAATTTTTGGATCTGCTGTTTTGATAGTGTTTTTTTCTGTCAAAGGTGATGTTTATTTTTTTCCTTCCGGGAGCCATATCTCGCTCATCCGGACTCATTTTTGGGCTCACCATTTATCGTTGGAAAGCTGGTTCTGTGAGTTATTCAGTTGTAGGGGTCTTTTATCCAGATTATTCTCTAGGTTTTCTCTCCTCTGAGTTTTGCACTTTCACACTCTGGCGGATTACTTGGGTTCTACAGGTCCTGGGATCTCTCCTTCTGTTCTTCTGGCTCACTCTTCTTTCTGACTTTTGAGCATTGTATGCTTCTCTTCTGTACCATTTCTTTTCTATAAACGCACTAAGATAAAGTGCCTACTTTTGCATATTTGGGATCTTGTACTCCTTGTGTTTGTTTGTACTCGCACTCAATTATAAAGTGCCATGGGGGGTTATGATGTTTTGCCTTTTGTGCTCATCCACCTTTGTCAAGTGAGTGTACCTTCCACGACATTAGCCCATGCTATGTGTCCAGAAGATCTATTCTTCTTCTTCGACACCGCCCTTTATCCTGTGCGTGTACTTCTGTTGCACTGTTGGTGTTCCTGATTCTTCTTCTTGCAGATGTTTCTGGCATTGCATTTCAATGTTCCTGTCACCCCTCTCCCTATTCAGCATTATGGGTGGGTTCACCTGTTGGCTCTATTGCTTCCTTGGTTCGGTTGAGTGATCTACGTATTTAGTTTTTGTTCCTATGTACTAGGCGGATGCAGTGGCTAGGCACCTATGCATTTCGGTGAGATGGATCATCTACTATATAGACACTCGTTCATTCCTTTTTTGGAGGTCACCTCTTCGATTGATCAGCTCTTCAGACTTTGTCTTCTCTACCTGGTCATGCACTATTTCAGTGGGGGTTCTAGCAGTATTCTTCTGACAGTGTTTGCAGCTTCATGCTTCGGAGATGCTTCATGCTCTTTCTTGTTCCTTTCTTTGGGACATTCCCTAGATTGGAGGCTTTGTTTCCTTCATCTAGTTTATTTTCTTGTACTTGGGTACCTGATCAGGCCTTGTTGCTGGGACCCATTGCTCTTTCTTGCATTTTTTGCTTTCATAGCTATGCTAGGTTAGCTTCCCTCTTGAGCTACGCTTAAGGGGGGGTGTTAGAGTAATCATACTTTATGCTTATTAATTAAATCACTTTGGTTTAATTAATTAAGTCATTTATTACTCTATTTACTTAAGCTATCTTTTAGGTGCATTATAATTAATATATTTATTAATTATAATGTGCAACCTAGCTTTATTTTTTGCTTTATTCTTTAGGGTTTTCACCTTTAGGGTTTTGGTATCCTTTTATAAGGATTCCCTCTTTGTATTTAATCAATTCACTTATTGGATCATAATAGAAATTTTCTCTTTGCATGTCCATAAGATGTCTCTGGCTTTTTGGCCTCCATGACTTTCTTGCTTTCTGTTCTTTGCTTCTTCCATGTGACAGGTTTATGCATGCAGGTGTTCTTGGGAGATTAGTTTTTCACCTAATCTAACATTATCTTTATACATGCATGACATAAGAAGCTAAATAATATGCATAGCAATGGAAATAAAGAACTCATAACACATGATATGTTCTCGAGGAAACCCTAGCCAAGGTAAAACCTCGGTGGGGATGGTACCCACAAAGATCCACTAATCAAAAGCATCCTATTAAGGATGTTGACCCTGTTAGGAGTCTATTACAAGCATATAGTGTATCAATCCTAATTAAGGGACTATAGGCCTTGTTAGAAGCCTCAACCCTATTAGGAGTTGTCAATACAAAATATGATTACCAGATGAGCCCATTTCCCAAACAAGTAATGTACAATGTATACTTATTACAAAAAAGGATTAAGGTATATAACCTTATGTTGCTTGCATCAATGTCTTTTTGCTGCTCTTACATTCACATCATATCATTACAATCTTTTCATCTCATTACTTCTTGCAATTCCATATTACATATATACAAGTTATTAAAGATAATAACTTTACATGGTCAGCTACCATATATATTGGTCCAAGAGTTAACATCTAGGATATCATCCCTTTATATTTTTAAGTCATTGTTTTGATAAAAAAAATAATCCCTTAACTCTTTACCAATTCTGCCTTCATATTCTATCCTATCGACTTAACACTGTCTTCGGTAAAAATGTCATAACTAATTCTGTACATGTTGTACTAACTTGTGCTCTGAGATGGGTCATCACTAGTCATCATAGAGTCTATGTTCAAGTGTGCAAGCACTGAACTTACTCCAGTCAACATTGCAAACAAAAACTATATCCTAGTGCACTGGTGAAAATATTATCTTACACTTAGACAAATTTGCAATGCGCTCTGCTATAGTTGCTCTCAGTCCTGTGCGATCTTCATGTGGATCATATTTTTCCATAATTACAACATCGATGTACTCACTTCAGCCAAATTGCCAACAATCTCCCCCTTTGTCATTGGTGGCAACATATGAGAAAATTGGCTAAGTGTACAAGTCAAAATCTCAAAATTGTATCAAAATTGTGGCCATAGTATAGAATATGTATACTATCCTTATAACTCCTCAAAATATAAACTCCAATACAATGCTCCCCCTAAGAGTGTCAATCCTTATCAAATATATCAATTTTCTTCTCGAATATCTCTCCCCCTTTGACAACAATGACAAAATAAGGTAGGGAGGATTACAAAATTGTATCCCAAAAAAAAATTATACCTTCATTTTCTTATTGCAAAGCCGGTAGGCTTGCAACATAATCTACAAAATCAGCTTTCATAGCTTCTATCTCCTTTTCCCAAGAATTCTTAATGGAATCTGCCACATTGAGTAATGTGCTCAGTCCATAAGCTGCTATTTGACAAGCTTGGAGGTTGTCAAATTTGAATTTCTGAAAGGATTTCTTAGCTGTAAGACATTCTTCTAATTTCTCTTCAATGATACTCAACTTCATAGAGATGTGTTCTCTCAAAAGAGTGAGTCTCCTCATTTTTATATTCCTCTCATCTTGCAATATTCTTATTTCATCATAAAGCTTCTGAACTTTCCTTTCAGCATCACATACCTTCACATTAGGTCTAGAAAGAAGGTTACATTCATTATGAATCTCAACTTCCTTCAACTTGATCTTCTGTTCCTCTTCTACTGTCAAAATCTCTAGTTTTGTACACTGTATGTACAATGATTTTCCTATCTCCAAATGTTTCCTCAAGTTCTTGATACAAATATCAATACTACTAATATCATTCCTGATATTCTGACTTATGTTCAAAAGCATTTTAGCTTCATAAGCTACTTGAGCTCTCACTTTTGCAATATCAGATAGGTCAGTGAATTCATTGTCAAAAGTGCTCATTACCTTCTTAGCTTTCTCCAAAGGGTCTGCCTCTATGATTTGTGTAGTTACAATGCTTTGTAACTTCTCAGTAAGGTCCTTTAGACTTCCTTTAAGATTTTTCACTATCTTGTTCTTTATAATGATTTTATTCAGAGAAGTGATCAGTTCCAATTGATCATCATCATCAACTTCCTTTCCTAAATCTTCAAACAAAGATCCAATTACTTTCTTCTTTCCAGTCTCAGGATTAAGACTGATGTCTTCTATGGTAGGAATGGGTGCTTGAATCTCAATCTTCTTAGGTTCTTCATTGATAGATTGAGTCTACTCTTTTTTTTCAGTTCTATCTGGTTCATCAAGAGCTGAATTGTCAACAATATTTGCTAAGTTCTTGAATACATTGTCATCAGTATCCAAGGTGACCTTAGTACCTTCTATATTCATATTTTCATCTTTAATATTAATAGTTGAAGGAGAAGGAATATCCTCTTGTTCAGCTTCAATTGCTCGCTCTGCTACAACTGATGGCTCTCTAATGTTTTCTTCCATGACCTTGATTATTGCCTGCTCTGTATCTGAATTAACTTCTTCATATCTGCCTCCCATAATCAAAATGGTTCTCCTTTTGGTTCTCAAATTGATGCTTAAGGCCTTCAACATCATCTCTAGGTGTTCATCACCTCTTACTTCACAAAGCTTCTTCACAAGATTCTTTCTGATATTGGTGTCTTCTTCAGTTGCTCTCTGCTTTCTATTTAGTAGTTTGGTGTACAACTCATCAGGTATTTGACCTTGAATAGAATCAAATTTCTTCTTTGCCAACATCATATGCTTCATAATAGCATTCTCCAAATTAAGTTTGTCTGAATAACCATAAAGATTTTAGTATTTATTCATTCTGGTAAAGTTTTCAATAATATGTTCATTAAGCTTTTCAACTTTAGGTTTCCAAGCTTTCTTCTTAACTATAGTGTCATCATCTTTTATTTTTGCAATTTCTTTTGGTACTGGTTGAACTAAAGTCTTCTGTCTCTTTCTTGGGCCAATATCAATTTCTTTCATTCTCTTGCTAGTTGTGGAGGAAGTGGATCTAGTTGTTACTTGTTCCTTTTCTAGTTCCTCTACTTTCACCTTGACTTGTGTAGGTTCTTGCTGTGCTGCACTGGATGACAAGGGTGGTACAATCAAGACTTCTTTATATCCAATATCCCTGATTGCTACTACTCTCTATTTTTCTATTAAGAATTCTTGTTCTGACATTCTTGTATCTTTCAGTATTCTTCTAATAGTGTTGTCAACTCTCTTCTTATATTTCTTCTCTTCAATTACAGCTTTTGTCAAGTTGAAGTTCTCTTCAAAATTTCCAAATCTACTGCACTGAGTGTCCAATTTACTTTTAAGTAATCTGCCAACATATTCTTTTGTTTCAGCCTCATATATTTCATAGCCAAGAGGGTCTATGAACTCAATTCTAGGTTCCACTACTTCAATATAGGTAAAATCAGTGTCAACCATAAAACATATATCATTCTTATACTTCTTCACAAGTGACTGTGGAATTCTTGATATGCAAGTTACCATGTTCTAAAATGTCTTCACTACTAACATGGCACTCTCATTTACTTTGTCAATAACATGTCTCAAATATATTGTATTTAACCTTTCCATAGCATTTTTTCAATCATTCCAATCATGTGTAATGGTGTATGGAAATCTTCTCAATGAGTGGAAAAACATGTATGTGATTAAGGATGAAAATCTAAATTGTGCATACTTAGATTTCTTTATCTTCTCCAAGTTTTCAAACAGTTGAATTCTCAGAATTTCACACATGTCAACTAGTACTTTGTCAACACACATTAAATAGGCAATATGCACCATTCCAGCTACCATATCATCTTCTCTAGAATTTTCACAAAACTTAGTTGTTAGGTACTTGCATAAATATCTAACATCATGTTGTTTGATCTTGCTAATTACAATTCCTCTACCATTGTAGGATGAACTTGTGTTGTCTATGACTATTTTTCTCATTTAAAGGAATAGCACCAACTTTAGATAAACCTGTGACTTCATGAATCAAGTCAGATGTAATGTCTATCACTCTATCCTCTAGCCAAAACTTCCCATTGTGAATTCTGCTCAGAATAATGATAGTGCATTCTTCATTGTCAAACTCATACTTCAAAGCATACTGAAAAATCTCATTATCTTTCAAATGTTCATATCCTTGTTTTAATGACATATCTTGATTGTAAATGTTCATATGTTCATTGGTAAAATCACTATCACTAATAGTTTCTAACTTGCATCTAAGATAACTTCTCATATTTTCTAAATGCAAAACTCCATCTAGTACAGATGATAATGCTAACCTAGGATCATCTTCTTCCAAGGGTTCTACTGGTTCCCTCTTCATTCTAAGTCTATTCTTGTCTTTGATATTGTGAATTAAGGATACATCCATGACTACTTTAAATTCCTTATACTGATTCAAAGATCTATCAAGATAAATACCTCAAGTTCATGATTTTAGGGCTTTCATAGATTCGGCGCTCAAATATTTCACCAAATCACTACAAAGTGCTTCCAATCTCTATTCTTTTCTCTCCTAAACACTTCAATTCACTTTGATAATCAAATAACATCAATCATAACCTTTTATTACTTCAATCTCACTTAGATCTGACATCACATTCAATTCTTTTGCCGCTTCTTTCCAAAAATTTGTTTATGTTATCCTGCAAAACTTAAAACTTCTTGCGATCTCGCAAAACATAATATTTTCTTTTGTGCTCTTAACCATAGCATTAGTACATCATAAACTACCTTACATTAACTACACAAGACTTAATTCATCAAAAATCTACCTCTACACTAATTATAAGTTCCTAATCTACTATAATTATCATAAATTAAGTGCTTTGAGTTAGGTCAGGCAAGGATTCATTCTTACCACTTGATACTTCACCTTTCTGATTACCTTCAATGTTGAATATGTTTCCTTGATCTATTCCCTTAACAAACTTTGCTTCTTCTACATTACTACAACAACCTTTCTATCTGTTACCTGCATCTTCATTTCTTCTTGCATGATTTCTAGGGTTAGGGTTAGGATGAAAAACTTCATTGTTCATTCTGCAAAACCTTGTTGTATGTCCAATCTTGTTACATATCTGACAAACAATTCCATTGTTCCCATATCTTGGTTCTTACTGATTGATTTGTGATCTACAGTTTCTAGCAATGTGTCCAATCTTGTTGCATCTATAACATACTACTTCATTTCTTCTATTCATATCTTCAGCAGGTCTTTTGTCTGCATTGTTAGTATTTCTAAACATTATACTACCATAATTATTCTCAATAACTTTAGGTCTTCTACATTCAATAGCTCTATGTCCAAAACCATGAAAATTATAACAATAACCATTAAGAGGTTTAAATTGTTTACCTGTGCAGTCTCTCTTCATGTGACCAATAGTATTACAACCAAAACATCTACCTTTGAATTATCTTTGCATACCTTTGGGTGATTCTTCTTGGTTCGGTGGTTCTTATTCTTTAGGTGGTTCTTCTCCTTTAGGTGTGTCTTCAGATTTGTTGATCTCATCTGACTTTTTCTTATCTATGCTTTCAGATTCTTTCAGATTTGGTTCCTTGCTTTCATCATTTGTTCTAAATATATTAAATCCAAGTCTAGTCTTATCATAGGATGGTTTTCCATAAGATACTTGTTCATTGATCTTCTCACTATTTGAATATATCCTTTCAAGTTGTTGTTTGGATTGAGTCAATTAACCTTTCACAATCTTATTGTATTTCTCAAGTTCTACATGCTTCAAGTTTACTTTCTCAAATTCAGATGTTACTTTGCCAAGTTTAGATTTTAATTCTTCATTCTCAATCTTCAACCTTTCATTCTCAGATCTCATATTTTCTTCATTTTTGTCATTTCCATCTTTCAAACTAAGCTTCAGGTTTTCTATCTTCAATTCATGCTTAAGGATCACATTTTATTTTTCTAAATTGTCATCACAATCTTCAATAAGAATTTTAGATTCATTTTCAAATTTCAGATCTTATGCCTTATTTTTCAGTTTCTCAATAAGGTTCTTTACATCATCATATTTCCTTTTCATAGTGTTTCTTTCATTAGTAAGCATATCAATCTATTCAAGAGCTTCTTCAAGATTTTTCTGTAGTTGATCCATATCCATAGAGATCTTACTCAAGCTACTAGGCTTTCCTTGAATGATTCTTCTCCAAGTAACTAATCTCTGATACCAATTGTCAGAAATAGGGAATACTGAGAGGGGGGGGGGGTGAATCAGTACTCTACAAACTTTATCTTTTGCCCAATTATGGATATAACAGATTATCTTTATACATGCATAACATAAGAAGCTAAACACTATGCATAACAATGGAAATATAGAACTCATAACACATGATATGTTCTCGAGGAAACACTGGCCAAGGGAAAACCCTGATGGGGATGGTACCCACAAAGATCCACTAATCAAAAGTATCCTGTTAAGGATGTTGACCCTATTAGGAGTCTATTACAAGCATATGGTGTATCAGTCCTGATTAAGGGACTATAGGCCTTGTTAGAAGCCTCAACCCTATTAGGAGTTGTCAATACAAAATCTGATTACCAAATGAGCCCATTTCCCAAACAATTAATGTACAATGTATACTTATTAAAAAAATGGATTAAAGTATATAACCTTATGCTGCTTGCATCAATGTCTTTTTGTTTCTCTTACATTCACATCATATCATTACAATCTTTTCATCTCATTACTTCTTCTTGCAATTCCATATTACATATATACAAGTTATTAAAGATAATAACTTTACATGGTCAGCTTCCATATATCTTTATCCAATATTTAACATCTAGGATGTCATCCCTTTATATAAACAAAATAATCCCTTAACTCTTTACCAATTTTGCCTTCATATTCTATCCTGTCGGCTTAACACTGTCTTTGGTAAAACTATCATAACTAATTCTGTACATACCGTACTGACTTGCGCTCTGAGATGGGTCATCACTAGTCATCATAGAGTCTATGTTCAAGTGTGAAAGAACTGAACTTACTCCAGTCAACATCACAAACAAAAACTATATCCTGGTGCACTGGTGAAAACACTGCCTTACACTTAGACAAATTTGCAATGCACTTTGCTATACTTGCTCTCAGTCCTCTGCGATCTTCATGTGGATCATATGTTTCCATAATGACAACATATATGTACTCACTTCAGCCAAATTTCCAACAACTAAGACTTCACATATGCTTGTATCCACAAGGTTTATTTGTCCCTTTGTGTATTGTTTTAAAACTATTTCTTGCTCACTAAATGCTTTAAGAAAAAAGCTTGTCTAGGCAATTCTCCAATCTTGTCAATCACACTTGAAAACCTTTTAATTAGACTCTTGGAATAAGCTTGAATATTTTCACTATTACTTCTCCATTTCTATCCTTAACTTATCTCTTTATTTCATGACAAATATGGTGAGCGGGAGCAGAAGGGGCACTTTCAAATGCGTATGAAGGGAACTATGTCTCTGGTTCCTCGAAGGGGCCAAGTGAAGGATAGCATTTTCCAATTTCTGAGGATGGGACGGACAAACCACAAGATGCATATGTAGATACAATCAACTCTTCTCTAGGACCTATATTTGGAGGTGGGTCCATTCCTCATGAGCCCCACTTGGTGGACCTTCCCAAGGTCCCACTCTCTAATGCTTGGTCTTCACTTTTTGGGAAAAAACCATCTGGTAAGTCCATTTTCCCTATTGTTCACAATATCTATGATTCATCTTTTGGGAATTGTTTTTTTTCTATCCCTGACGAGGTTATCAATCATAATATTTCTTCTATGGCCTTGTCTCTAGTTGGGAAATTCCTAGGGCCTAGACCTAATATATATGTGGTTAGAGCTTTTGCTAGATGCAAATGGTTGTTGAAAGGATAGGTGGATATCTCAGCTATGCATAAAGGGTTTCTAGCCTTTTCTTTTTCCTATCATGAGGACATGGAAAGTATTCTCTATGTAGGACCATGGTTATTTGGTAAAATAACTCTGGTTCTACAGAAATGGGGTTGAGTGACTCTTCTTTCTTTCTCCAAACTCCACTTTAGGTGCACCTCCCTGGCCTCCCTATGGAATTTTGGTTAGAAGATATTTTTGGTGGCATTGCTAATTCCTTTGTTGAACTCCTCTCTATCAACCCAGTTGTTATTGATAGATGTAGGCTCACCTATGTTAGAATCTGTGTTGCAGTTGAACATGAGTCATATATGCCTACTTCTATAGATATTATGTCTAAGCTTGGTAAATGGACTCAGGAAATTACTTATCAAAGTATCCCTTTTATTATAGGAAAGCTAGACATTGGGGAAATATTTGTCCCAACAAACCCCACAAAACTTAGTCAGGGAATGTTCTAACCAATCCTTCGGGTGCTTCTCCTAAAAGAGTCTAGAAAGTTAAGAACAAGGGTTTTGAAGTTTTTCCTAAGGCCTCCCTCATTCAAAGTAAGGATTGCATAGAACCACAGATGGAAGGATCCTCCCTAGAGCCCAACTAGAATGTCTCCTCATCCCTTAAAGGTAATATAGAAATTGTTAAGGAAGGAGTGGAGGAGATTCCTAGTGATCAGAACCAAATTAATCTTGAAAGGGAGCTAGATTTTGGTTATATTCTTGAACCTATTCTAGTTCTAATCTGATTCAAAGAAGAAGCTAAGGCCCCCCAGTGGGATGAATTTCCAGATGCTCAAGATTGTAATATTTTAAACTGTAGCCCCTCTTCTCAAATGAATTTGGAAAGGATCTCTCTAAACCCTAATTCAGATTTTCAGGTGAATCCTATTGATAATTTGGACCAAGAAGACAACATAACTACTCCTAAAGAGGATGGGTTTTCCATGGTTCTTAATAGGAAGAAGTCCAAGAAAGGTGTGGTCAAGAACATTCTATCTTCTTTAGTAAGTACTAGAAATAAAATCAAAGAAAATGTGGGAGCCCAAGTGCAGTCTCCAAGAAGAAAATTGACAAATAAAATTGGGGAAGAAGAAGCTTACAAGAACATTGTGGCTGGAATTTAGTTGACCATCCAAGAAGCCTGCTCCCTTAAGATATCATGAAAGTCATCTCTTGTAATATTCAAGGAATCAATGGTCCACAAAAATAGGATGTGCTCAAAAAATTATGTAGAGATCATAAGCCAGATATTATTATCATTCAAGAAATGAAAATGGCTACAAAAAAGGTGATAAACATTAAAATCCACAAGAATGGAGGTAGTTATGGAAGTAGCTTTGATGGTGCTTCTAGAGGTACAATAATTTTATAGAACCTAGATCATGTTGTTGGTATCTCTATTCTTCATGAGAATAATCTTTCCATTGTGAATTTCAAACACATCAGGGATGGTACCTCTTGGTTTTTGGCTAATATCTATGATCCCAATTCTAAAGTGGGGAGAACCAAATTTTGGAATAGGATTGCTAATATCAGGAAAAAAATTGTAATGATATTTGGATTATTATGGGGGACTTTAACACTTCCTTAAGGGAGAATGACAAAAGCAAGGGTATCCTGACCTAAATGGATAGAAAATTGGATCTAATGGACTTCATCAATTCTTAGGCTCTCCATGACATGGATCTCTAGGGAGTGAATTTCACTTGGTCCAATAGACATAGTGGGATGGAGTTAATTCAGGTCTGGCTTGATAGAACTCTTATTTCTAATGATTGGCTCACCCTTTATCATTGTTCCTTGACTTATTTGTGTCCTATTGGTTTTTATCATTCCCCTATCTCTTTTAATGTTAATATTGTTGCATATTCCTAATGCATGGGTGGTGATTGAGACATTTAATATGTTTAATCACTATGTTACTGAATGGGCAATCATACTATTGTCATTTTTGTTTTGTCACTGATGTCAACATATGCTTGTATGAAGAAACCAGATTGGTAATCACAGTGTATGGAAGGTGTACAGATGTTTCAGATGTTGTGAATTTAGATGAGAGTTAAAATGGATTTTTTGATCTTATATCTAAGATCACATCATTAATGGATTCATATTAAGGAAGTTATAGTTATTTTGGTAAAGACTGGTCACTAGACTATGACAGTGAGAATTGATAGAGTTAGTCTCTGAGTTTTTGGTATAGATATCAGAGGGATTGGATTCAAGGTATGTGATTTTCAAGGATGATGGAAGATGTACTAAAGAATGTTCATTGGTCAGTGCAAGGTACATAATGGTTGGTGATGTCATCTGGGATGTGTGCTTTGGCGATGGCTTATTCTGAAGCTGACTCAAGAAATGAACTGTGTGTTTTTTTTTGACAAGCATAATTCAAGGATGTCAATCCTAAATTGTTGTAATATAATCATTGTAAATTTGTTTTAGATACTATGTGTATCTTACCAAGGGCTTATGTAATTATTTGTAATTAGGAAAGCCTTATGGGCCAACCTGATCTTGGTAAAATGTAATAAGGTATAAATGTAAGGTCTTTCCTTTGGAAAAGACATGGATGGATATATGTGATAGAAGAAGGTTGTGAACTTGTGTCTGTTGTATGTAGAGTAGAGGATTGTTGGTGGACTTCATTGGAACTGATCAAGAAAAGATAGTTGCTGGAAAATAGTTCAAAAGTTTGTGTATTTCTTCATATACACTTGTTGTGAACTAGTGAGTTTAGAAGGTGGACTTAACCTTCTTTTTGGCCATGAGCCCTCTTTGTTCTTAACTCCTAATAGGGTATGTCCTCTAACAAGGGCTGTGTACTATAATGTTTCAATAAGCTCCTAATAGGGCTATATCTTCTAACAAGGATTACTATACTCTCAGTACATCATTAGTGGGTGCTAATTCCCACCAAGGTTTTTACCTTTAACAGGGTTTCCCCATAACCAAAATATTGTGTTAACATTCATTATGTTCATTGGATCTGATATTCATAAGCTTAAAATTTTAAGTTTAATATTCTATCATACAACTAATTCACCCCCTCGCCTCTCAGTTGTATTATGGACTGTTAATCCTAACAATTGGTATTAGAGCATGTGGTCCTCGGAGAGAAAGCTTAACAACTTGAGGTGATCTTGGAAAATGGCATTCTATAGGAAGGATAGTCCTAAGTTTGATCCTAAAAACTTTGATAGTTGGAAAAACAAGATGCAAACGCATTTGCTATGCTTGGGCATAAACTACTGGATGATTGTGAAAAAGAAGGAAACTTTGAAGACTGAGAATGACTTAGGATTAGCTACCGATGATGAAAAGAAACTATTTTCATGCAACATGGTCACAAGAGAAGCATTGATCAGCACACTATTTGAGGGTGAGTTCACTGAAATCAAAGATCTGGATTTCACACATGATATTTGGAATAGACTAGAGGCACTCTATGAAGGAGACAAATATACCAAATAAGAAAAATTACAAAACTGGAAGAAAAAGATGGAGAAGCTGCAAATGAATGAAGATGAAAGCATTAGAGCTTATGTTCAAAGGGTTACAAAAGCTATAGTTGGAATCATAAATTTTGGAGGTACTTATGATAAAGAAGAATTCATTGCGAAGATTCTTAGATCTCTAACTCCTACTTACAAATTCAATCCAATGTCTATTCAAGAAACTATACCCCTAACTCCAAACTTTAGCAGAGAGATGTTAATTGCAAAGTTAACCACTTTTGAAGATCTAGAATTGGGAGAAGTTGCTCCTAAATTTGAACCTACATTTAAGGCATCTACACACAAGAAAGCATCTATACTTCCAAGCACAAGAAAAGAAGACCTGAGAGAAGAGCTTGGTGAGTATGCTGAGGAATGGGAAAAAATAATGGAAGAAGAAAAGAAGATAGGAGAACTTGTTGCACTAATCACCAGAAGAGAGAAAAGAGGTCAGGGAAAATTTGAAGGCAAATTACCTTTGAAATGTTTCTCATGTAATAAGATAGGTCATTTTGCATCTAGATGTCCCAGAAGAGTTCCTAAATACAAACCTAACTATGCAAAGATTAGAAGAGATAAAGAATTTTATTATGCTAGTGAAGGAATCTCTGATGATGATGATAATTTGGACAATGAAGAGATTAGATTTGTTGCTATTAAATATGAACCTATTCATGAAGAGAAAGCATTAGTATCTCATGTTGACAAGAAAACTAAATGGATAGTTGATAGTGGATGTTCTCATCACATGACTGGTGATAAGAATAAATTTTTTAAATTAGTAAATTATGATGGAGGTGTTGTAAGGTTTGGGGACAATCTCCCAAAATCCATCATAGGAGTAGGATCTATCACTATAGATGGAAAGACTAATATAGATAATGTACTACTTGTTGAAGGACCGAAACATAACTTGTTGAGTGTTGGATAGTTTATGAACAAGAACTTTCAGTTAAGTTTTACTGATGGTAAGTGCTTTATCAGAAGCAAGGAAGGAAAATTGGTTGCTACCGGATCAAAATCTAGAGGTAATGTATTTGAACTAAACACATTTGGAGCCTCTTGTTTTTTTGTGAAGGTAGATGATAGCTAGCTATGGCATAGAATAAAATTTCTTGTTAACTTTGATAATATTGTGAAAGCAAGCATGGCCAATGCAGTAAGAGATCTGTCAAAGATTGTGAAACCTTCTAACACTATATGTAGAGAATGTGTTATGGGAAATAAAACCAAAAATAGTCATAAAAGAAAAACATTTACATCAAAAGGGAAGTTGGATCTGGTACATATAGATCTATGTGGGCCTACAAGAACAAAGTCATACTACAATGAAAGGTATTTCATACTGTTTGTTGATGACTTTTCTAGAATGATGTGGATTACTTATTTGAGAGAGAAATTAGAAGCATTTGACAAATTCAAGTTGTTTAAAGAAAAAGTAGAGAATGAATTAGGACTGAAAATAAAGTGTTTAAGATTAGACAGAGGTGGAGCGTTTACATCAAATTTATTCAATTCATACTATGAAGAGTATGGAATAAAAAGACAAACATCTGCTCCTAAGACTCCACAAAAAAATGGGATAGTAGAGTGAAGGAACAAAACTATACTTGATGTTGTTAGAACAATGTTGATTGAAGGAAATATATCTCATGTACATTGGAGAGAGGTTGTTGGAACAACAATGTACACATTAAAATGAATTTAGATCAGAGATGGCACAAGTAAGACTCCCTATGATCTATGCTTTGATCACACTCCTACTGTAAAATATTTGAGAATATTTGGTAGAAAATTTTATATCAAGAGGGATGATGAAATAGGGAAATTTGATGCTAGAAGTGATGAAGGTATCCTCCTTGGTTACTCTGTTAAAAGAAAGGCATAAAAATGTTTCAATCTGAGATTAAGAAAGATGGTTGAAAGTAACAATGTAAGAATAGATGAGAAATTTTAGATATAGGAAAGAATGTATGACAACGGTCAGATATCATAAGTGAAAGAAACCTCTACTACTGCCGAAGAAGGAGAACTTGTTGAGGAAGAAAGTGATGAGACAAGAAAGACTACTCTTAAAACTCCAAGGTATGTAAAAAATAACTATCCTGAAAATCAAATTATTGGCAATACCAGTCAGGGAGTACTAACTAGATCTAAAGTTAGAGAGGAAATTTGTTTAATTTCTCAAGTTGAGCCAAAGAATATAGATGAAGCCTTTAAAGATGAATCTTGGATAAAAGCCATGCAAGAAGAATTGGATCAGATAAAGAAAAATAAGACTTGGGAATTGGTTCCAAGACCTACAAATAAATATGTTATAGGAACTAAATGGGTCTTCAAAAACAAAATGGATGAAGAAGGAACAGTTGTAAGGAACAAAGCAAGACTAGTATGTAAAGGTTACTCACAGCAAGAAGGCATAGACTTTGAAGAAACATCTGCTCCTGTTGCTAGAATAAAGGCAATAAGATTATTCCTATCTTATGCTACACACAAAAACTTCAAAGTGTATCAGATGGATGTTAAATCTACATTTCTGAATGGAGATCTTGATGAAGTATACATAGAACAACCAGATGGATTTCATCTATTCGAAGATAAAGACATGTTGTGTGTAGACACCTAAATTTGATTACATAATTTAGTAATCATATTTAGTCTTCTCCTAGGACATCTTGTTAATTAAATATTAATTATTTAATTAATTTATGTCATCCCCTAGTTAATTAATAAACTATATTCCAATTAATTATCTAAATCACAAACTCATAGTCTAGTAATTACTTAAATCCCTATTCCTCTATTAATTTAAATGGATACATTTATCTAAATAAATTAATTCACAAATCCCCTTTTTCCCCCACTTGGAATTAAATTAAATATTTAAATCTAAAAATCCTAATTCTCCCCCATTAGCTAATAATCCATGCTTAGCTAATTTAATCCTCCACTCATTCTCTCTCCTCCCATCACATCTCCCTAATCCCCCACTTACCCTTTAATCCAAGCCTAATCACCCCTTAAGCATGTGCACAATCATAATCAAAGATTAATAAATGCTAATCCACCACAAAGTCAACCCTTATGACAACACCTCCACATCCTCCAATGAGAAATCAAAAGCCTCTTACACCTCTTACACACTTGTCCCCCTTCACACCTTCCAAAGTTGACACATCCCTCAAGCATTTGACATCTCCTCTCATCCTCCCTCATTGTGACACTTGTCACAATTCTATGCATTTGAGAAAGCACAATCCATGTGCTCTCCCTTGGATGCATCCCCACCATTTCTCATTCCCCTTTTGCCTCTTAATCTTGACCGTCCATTTCACCCATCTTTCTATAAAAGAGAAGCTCTCTTCTGTCATTTTCATCCACCATTGAAGAAAAGTTATTATGCCCATTTCTCTCTTGAAGCTTGAAGCATAGTCCATGAGCACACATCCAATCTATTGGACAAATCTTCTACATCTTGGAGGTTTTCTTGAGGGTTTATATTTCTTTTGAGTTGTTTTCTTCCATTTTTGTAGGTCTTAGCATAAGTGTTATCTAGCTTTGTTTTGTTGAATCCGGGTCCAAGTAGGTCTGCATTACCTTTTTTGAATTTGGGTCCAAGTAGGTCTACATTACTATATTTTAGGTATTATATTTTGGCCTGAAGATTACTCACCATATGTATTCCTCTTTTGGTATATCAAGTTGTGGGCAAAGGTTGTGATACTAGCCTGTCTTGTAGGTAGAAAGTGCTTGTATGTGTTCTTGAAAGTGATCAGACCCAGTGAAAACATCTGTTGAACATACACAATATCAGAATTACAAAGTTCTTTTGCTAAGAGAGATCATCTGCCTATATCCTCCAAGATTGCTTTGTCTCTTGTGAGGACTATTTGTCAAAATAATATCCTGAAAGTAAATTCAAGTTTGTTCAAAACCAAGCCAAGGTATACTTACCGCAGTCACTTCCTAGCTTGATCCAATCCTGTGAATAGTTACTTTTGTTGACCTATGACCCAAACTATGAAGCATAAGAAAGCTAAGTTACCCATCCCACGTGCATAGCAAGAGAAGAAAATTATAGAAAAAAAGCTTAAAGATTGTCAGCATATTGTCATTGCAGCTCATGAAGAAGAAAAGTACCAAACCCAATTGGATAACATACAATACAATGCAAGGGTTAAGAAGTTTACCTTTCGGATCCAAGTTGATCACCGCTTTGTCAGATTAGAGAGTGAAGACTAGTTGGCACAATCTCCTCCTCTTTCAAAACTGCAAAAATTGTGACAATATCCTCCATCTTAGGTAATCCAATAGGTGCATTTCCATCATCCCTTTTTAGAAGCATCATTTAGCATCATTATCCCAAATCACCATCCTAGATCCATATCATATCCAAGAACTCACCTTGATTTGTCCTATCCTTGTTTACACAAATCAAAATCTCAAATTTGCATTGCCATCATGATCAATGACTTTGCCATCAAACGGGTCATGATAGATAATGGTTCAGCCCTCAATCTTTGTATGTTAAAGTTTGTTCAACAAATTGGCCTCATAGAATTAGACATCTCCCATGAGGTGATCACCATCAAGGCCTATGATAACCTAGAGCGTACCTCTGAAGGTACCATTTTGTTGCCAATCAAAATTGGTCCTATCACTCAAGACATAGTATGTCGCATTGTTGATCTTGACCTCCCTTACAACATCCCCTTGGGTCATCCATGGATCCACTCCATCCAGGAAATTCCTTCCACCGATCATCAATGCATCAAATTCCCTTACCAAGGCACTGAGATTACCATCCACACAGATCCCCAACCTTTCGCATACTACCATGCGATCAAAGCCTCATTTCCCCACTTGACTCACTATCCTAGAATTGACATTGGCACATCTATTGCTAGCTCTTCCTGATCCCATTGTGATCTAGAAACAATCCTTGCCTCCACCCTTTCCTTTTTCAATATCAACAACAAAGGCTACAGAGAATATAGTCTCACCAATGCTTTTGCAGTAGGGCTTTTCCCCTAGATCCACACACACAAGGATGACCCTCCCACCAAATCAAGGCTCCTTAGGAGGGTCCAAAAATAAATACCATGGAAACATCTTCTTTTATTTCCAATGGAATCCTAAATGGTTAGGAGATCACCCTAGATATCAACCAATGGATGTATAAAGATCCTCCACCTCTAGATACTAAGGTCCTTAGATACTTTAAAGATAAATACCCCATATCGCACAAATGGGAAACTAAAAAATGGGACTATCAAGGAGGAGTTCTAGGACCCAACAAGGCTGGAATGAAAGACCATATGGAAGCCTCTAAAAATCTAGAGACTCAAGGCCTCATCTTTGATCCCCCTCGCCTGCACATACGAGGACCCGCCATTGTAACTGGGGGCACCAATTCGCCCAACGTAACCTTTTTGAGAATCCAAGATGAACTCATGGAAGTTGAAGACATTCCAGAAGAGGAAGAAAAAAAGTCCTATGATGATATCTTTGATGATGAAACCTTCCTGGGAAATTTTTTCCTTCACCAACTTTCCATCAACCTCATTCACCTCCCCCTCATTCATCCTGACCTCATAGACTGGGACCAACTAAGCGTAGTACATATTGATGAGTTTTGAAGTGAAGAAGTGCTCCTAAGATTCATGGGCACCACAGATCATAAACTAGAATGGAGGTAGGAATCGACTAAAGTATATCAGCTCAACCTGAAGGGGTACTTTGGGGAAGAGGAAGTCTCTAGCCACAAAATTAAAAACAAAAAAGAAAATAAAGAATCCTCATTTGAAAACCCCTCTGGGGCACATCTTGATTCAAAAATAGTAAAAATAAAGGGTGTATCTGATAGTGAAAACCTCTCTGAAGCACTGGAGGATGGAGACTTGCCTCTTCCTCCTATCCAAGATTACTGGTTAGAACAATCATCCATAGTCATTAAAGAGACCAAGCTGATCAATCTAGGAATAGAGGAAATCCCTCAGATCACATACATCACATCAACTCTATGTGAAGCAGAAGAGATGGCCCTGGAAGCCCTCCTTTGGGAATCAATAAGAAATTTTACATCATCATACTCCCATATTCTCGGACTTGATTCTGATCTTGTTGTTCATCATCTAGTAGTAAATCTCAATGCCAAACCAGTCAAGAAAATGTTAAGGAGAATGCATCCAAAATTATCCTTGCTACTTATAGCAGAACTTGAGAAGCTCCTCCAAGCTAAGATCATCAGAGCCATTTATTATTCAGATTGGATTTCTAACATGGTACCTATTGTCAAACCCTCAGGAGACATAAGAATCTATACTAAATTTCAAGATCTTAACAAGGCATGTTCAAAAGATGATTTTCCACTACCCAGCATAGACATGATCATAGACCTCACTGCTGGACATGAGATGTTGTCATTGATGGATGGCTTCTAAGGGTATAATTAGATTAGGATTACAGAAGTAGACCAACACAAAACTACTTTCACCACACCATGGGGCACATTTTGTTATAATATGATGTTGTTAGGGCTCAAGAATGTGGGTGCTACCTATCAAAGAGCGATGACCACAATTTTTCATGACATGATTCATAAGATCCTTGAGGACTATGTAGATGACATTCTAGGAAAATCTAGAACATGACATGAACACCTTGATGTCCTCAATGATGTGTTCGATCACTTGTACAAGTATGGCTTGAAATTGAATCCAAAGAAATGTGTATTTGGTGTGACATCTGGAAAAATTCTAGGGTTCATTGTGTCTAGGCATGGCATAGAGATTGATCCCAAAAAGATGAAAGACATCATGGAAATGCCTCCCCCCAAAATGCTTAGACAGTTGAGGAGCTTACAAGGAATGTTGTAGTCAGTTCAATGATTCATCTCCCAACTAGTAGATAAGTGTCAACCATTCATGCATCTTTTACAAAAGCACACCACCTTCAAGTGGGACCCCATCTATTAGCATAGCTTTGAAAAACTCAAGGAATATCTAGTGAATGCACCTATTCTTGTTCCACCAATGCCAGGAAGGCCCCTCATTTTGTACATATCTACAACTACTACTTTGTTGGAGGCACTCTTAGCACAACTTGATGATGATGGAAAGGAGCAAGCTATTTATTACATTAGTCATACACTGGTTGGCTACGACCCATACCCTCTCAAAATGGAATTCCTAGACGAGCATCTTTGTATGGTCGAAGAAAAACCCCAGTGGAAATTATATTTTGATGGCTCATATACATCACATGGATCAGGGGCGGACATACTATTTGTGACCCCTCAAGGAGACTACATCCCAAAATCCTTCAAGCTAGGATTTATGTGCACAAACAACATTTTAGAATATGAAGCCCCCTGTGGTAGGTCTCAAAACTACCATCCACTAGAATATCATAGAACTACAAGTCTTTGGAGATTCCCAATTGATCATCAAGTAGGTCCTGGACGAATATCAAACAAAGGATGACAAGCTATTTCCCTACAAAGAGCTTGTAGATAAACTCAAAGAACACTCTATCAGCATACAATTCACACAAGTACCAAGACTTCAGAATAAGGTAGCAGAGGCTATGGCCACCATCAACTCACTATTGGAAATCCTCATGATGCTATGCAATATGAGTTTCTAGTCGAGTAGCTACACACACTCGCTTACAAGAACACTGACACTTATATGATATGTGTCTTGGTTGGTCCCTAGTCCCCATGGTACCATGACATTCATGTTTATCTAAATAATGGTATCATATCTCCTCACCTCACAAACAACCAATGCCAGAACCTTATTTTTAGAGCATCCCACTATACTATTTTAGCCAACACCCTATATTGTCATGGGTATCATAACGTCCTCTCCCAATGTCTAGACTCGAACGAGGCCACCGTGGCTTTACAAGAGTTTCATGCTAGTATTTGCGGTGCTCACATGAGTGGTATCATCCTTACAAAGTAACTACTTATAGTTGGGTATTATTGGCTGACCATGGAGCATGATGCTTGTGAGTTCATAAAGAATTTCCTACAGTGCCAGCAGCATGCCAATTTGATTCATGCACCAACATAGGACTTACAGCCCATTGCACCTCCATGGACCTTCTTGTGTTGGGATTTTGACCTTGTTGGCATGATCCACCCTCATTCTTCTGACAGACACAAGTATATTATTACAGCCATTGAATGCTTTACAAAGTGGGTAGAAGTGATTTTGCTCTACTTAACTACTAGTGTCGAGATCTCCAAATTCATCCTCTACCACAATATTTTCCATTTCAGCATTCCCTCCACCATCTTCACAAATCATGGCTCTCCCTTCGAGAACCAGCATGTTATAGAGCTTTGTGACAGGTTCCACATCCACCAACACTTTTCTAGCCCATATTTCCCACAAGGGAATAGCTAGGCTGAGGCGACTAACAAAACCATCCTAAAAATCCTACTAAAAGTTGTCAATGATTCTGGTCATGACTGGCATTTGCAAATTAATCCTACTCTTTGGGCCTATCACACCTCATTCCATACCCCCACAAGCACCACCCCATACTCCCTGGTATATGGTGCTAAATTTGTTCTTCCAATTAAGGTCAAAATCCCTTCACTACGCATGTCCATGAAGAACTACATCACCAATGAAGACTATCATGTGGCGCACTTGACACAGCTGGTCTTGCTAGATGAAAAGAGGCAATGGGCCTATGATCACCTAATTGTGTACCAAAATTGTCTCAAGAGGAGCTTCAATAAAAAGGTACACCCTCGACATTTCCAAGTTGGAGACCTAGTCCTGAAAGAGAACCAAAAAGTACAAGCAAACTATGAAAAGAAAGGAAAGTTTGAGCCCACCTGGTTAGGTCCCTACATGGTGATAGTTTGCTTCAGATCTAGAGCTTATCAATTGTCTATACCTAAAGGGGAGCCTCTTCATGATCCTATTAATATCATACATCTAAAGTAGTTCTATGCTTGAACCATCGCATATGATCCTGAGAAAAATCCTAAAAATCAAATATGATCTTGAAAAAATCCTAAAAATCAAATATGATCCTGAGAAAAAATCCTAAAAATTATAAAATGTCCTAAAAAAATCATCATCTTGGTGAGAACCTGGTAAACAGGCACTTTGATGAATAAAAAAAAAACCAAAATATGGAAAAAAGTAAAGAGAAAAATATCGTCCAATGGTGAAAACTTGGCAATTCAAGTGCCTTTGACAAGTATATTGGTGAAAACCTGGTAAACAGGCACCATACATAATGGACCGTATCATTATCTATCAAAATCTCATTCCCAACCCATCTGAATCCATTCACCATTTTTCATTCCATTTCACCCATCCCTTGTTCCCAAGGTGTTATCCTCATTGCACCAACACACAAGATCCGCTATCCTACTTCTTGCAATGCTGTAAATACTAACTGTATATAGTGTCCCCATCTTGTACATACCATCTTAGTAGAAACTTTTGATCACAAAGCACATGACCCAAATGATCTCAATATTAGCAATGTTCCCTCAGCAAGTATCCCATGTCACTGTGATTCTCCAAAAGTTGTTCGTTTGCCCCATCAAAATTCCCAATGTAGTCAAAACCCATCAACCAGGTCCTTGTAGGATGCATCCTTCCTCCATGTCTTGTTGGTTCCTTTTCTTTCCACTTGTAGATTTATACTATGATTGACAAACTAATGTCACTGACTCTATGACCACTCCAAACTCTGCAAGGAAAAGGGCCAATTAACAAGGATCAACAAGGATCCTCCTACACTTTGAGCCTAATGCTTAGGCGGGTGTACCCTTGACTCACTTCTTGAAAGGAGTCTCCAAAGTATTATACATTCATGCCATTTACAAACTAATTTAAGGATTTTATCATTTATATTTGTTTGATTGATGATGGGAAAAATGCCTCCTAAGAATGAACCAGTGTCTCCTCCTAGGGCACAGAGTCACAATACAACATATATCACTGAAAATCTAACTCCAACATACCAAAATTAGAATAAGTGCTTTGCCTATTATTCCTCTCCAACCTCACACTTAGACATCAGATTCTCATTCAACCATGGATTCTCTGAAACTACCTTTAAGGATTTAATCCTGACTTTAGCAAGAAGTCAAAGATATCTTCACAATATACTTTGTATACAATACATTAACTCACTTTGTGACATTAATATATAAGAATGCAGGATCAAATAAGAAGACATACATAAGTCTGAGACTAAGATTCAAGTGCATTTTCATTAAAACTTGCAGTCAATAGATTACAAAATAACAAAATGCTAAGGAAAAGACAAACCCTAAGCCCAAGCTCTCATTACTCAATTTTATGAATTGACCATCCTTCCTTTGGGTGTTATAAGGATAATTTTGTAGTCTATTCTACCTATTGAAATTATTGTTGAATTGAGGCTTTTCATTAGCAGGAACACTACTATACCTATTTATAGGTGCTTTCAAATCCTTTAGTGCATTCAGCACCCTATCCAACTTATCTTCCTCTTGCTTCTTATTCCCAATATTTCTCTCATTATCCCTTTTGTATTTTTTATCCCCAAACAACTTAGGGTCATCTCTTTTTCCACCCAATTTTCCTAATATTTTCATGTTGTTTTCAATATTGATAGCAATCCTACAAGCATCTCTAAGAGTTCTTGGTTCTTTGTCCCTCAATAGATATCCCATCTTACCATCAAAGGCATTGAAGTATGTGGTTAAGCAGACATTGTCATCTAACCTCGTGGCTTGAAACAATTTATGCATACCCTTCTGAAATCTCATGTTGAACTCGGCTGCAGATTCATTTTGATTTTTCCTTATGGTGTTGAATTCATTCAACATGAAACTAGCATTAGGCCTATCACCATATTGTTCTTTGAAGAATTTCTCAAAGGAATCCCATGTATCAATACATCTATTAGGATGTCTTTTGAACCAATCTCTAGCATCTTCCACCAAAGACTGAACAAACAATTTCATGACCACATCCTCATGTTCAACCTCATAGTCATTTAGTGTTGGAAATATTCAAGACTAGCCAAGTTACTGAGAGGGGACGAGTGAATTAGTAACTTCAAAACTTTTATATCAATTTCAGATCGTAACCATATTCTAAATAACATTTAGCTCATTGATCTAATTGCATGCATGAGAAATTGAAAACATAAAAGCATTCATAACACTTGAACACAATGATTTGGTGACCTAGAAACCTTCCAAATAGAAAGTAAAACTGGGGTGGGGATGATACCCACAAAACTTCAATACTGCAGTATAAAGTTTTCCGGTTAAGGCTTACAATGATCACTTCTGATGATCTAACCTATTAGGAGCAATTAGGACTACTAGGTCCACCTTGTTAGAGGATTTACAAACATACAATGAAGTATGCACTCGGTTAAGAGATTTTACAAAAGACTGTTAAGTCTACCCTGTTAAAGGATTTGGGGGCTGAATCACCTATTAGGATGAAATAGTAGATCTCTTACTTGTAACTGTACTTGCTAATTGAGATTCTTCGATGTATTGATCACCTTCTATGATAGATATATCTCTGCTACTCCTTATACTGATGTAGCCCTTTGTAATTCACTTATCTCTGCCTTTCTTGCATCTTCGCATATGCACATATTCTTTTCATTACACACTTCTCACTTTTTCACACCTTGGATATGATACAAAACATTGTTTATATATCAATCCAAAATAATTACAAAATAATTACAAAGTTAGCTCTTAAACAAGCTAACACAAATATTACTAAGTCGGCCCAAATATAGTTACTCGGTTACTGCAAACTAACTCGGTGACTTTCTGATACTCAGTGTCCACTGTGTTACTTAGCATCATCATGCTCTTGATAGAAGTAGAGGCTCAGTCCATACTAACCACTTGGTTGTAGTTTTGAACTCAGTATATACTGGAGACTCGGTAGAAACTAAATTCCCTATTTACTGTGCTAGCACTCGGTAAACACTACTCATCTCATTACTCAGTTAACACTGCAAAGCTTGGTCTACTTGGTAAACACTATTCTGCTCAGTCTACTCGGTAAGCACTATTCTACTAGATGAGCTCGGTAAGCACACAGAGTCTGAATAAGTGTTGTCACTAATAACAAACATAACTTAATGCCAACAATTTAGCACATCAACAAACAACCTAAGGTGTTCTTCACAACTAATGGTATTGTTACCAAAAAATTTAGGTATTTTGTCTCTTATATCAGTTGGGAAAGCATTGAGGTAACCTGGTATTCCATCAGAGGTAATTTGTCTATATCCCTCTAATTGCATAGGTCTCCTTTGAAAACTTAACCTACTGTTTCCACTAGAATTAACATTCACATTTACATTTCCATCTACTTGTACACTTGATTGTTGTTTAGGGTCAACACCTATCTTGGTAGATGAAGTGAGCAGTGAATTATGGGTAGTAATACCACCAGATAAAGCATCATTAGAACTTGTAGATGACATACCTATTTTACGAGCAGATGGTCCAAGAGTATTTGCTGATGAAGCCCTCAAGAACTAGATCTTTCTTCTTTTTTCTACAATAGAAGCATCAATTTCAGCCGTCTCCAATTCTCTTGCTAGATCATCATCCTCCTTTCTTTTCCTTTCCATCTTTGTATCCTTATTTGAAATAGGAGGTGGTATTCTTGGTATTACCACTAGCTTTCTTATTTGGATTCCCACTGTCTTTTTATTTCTGTTCTCATTAGCAATAGTAGTAGGTATGGTAACTACACATTCACTTGTGTCTTTAGGTAGAGAAGCATAGCTCTAAACCTATCTAATCATAGGGATCTCTTTATCAAATTCATGGTCTTGTAGCAAACACTCTTGCTCACTTCTCAAAGCATTAAGATCACTGAAAACATCATGCTGCAAAGCTTTAGGAGTAGAAGCAAGCATTTTATTTCTCTCCTTTAGCTCATTAATCTTTCTAAGTAGAGACTCTCTTTCTATTAGTTCATTTATTTTTTCAGCCTCTCTTTCTTTTTTTAATCTCTTGTGTATGGCATCCTGCTCTACTAACTATAATCTCAATGCACCCAAATCATTTGGGTCAATCATAGTATCTTCAGAGCTTGATGACACATCCATATCAATAGGATTTTGATATGGGAAATGGACACGCCTTGGTCCCATAGATTGTCTTTTGAACATATCCTCATCAGGATCTAAATTTGGTCCAAAACCAATTCCTCTTGCTTGCACATCTTGATTTGCAGAGTGTGAAACCTTGTCTTGAAATAATGTCTCTGGGGTGTTGTAAAAATTATCTCCAAAGCGGCCACTGTCTGATTTAGAACTTTTGTATTGAGAATCTTCCTTATTAGAGGATGCATGTGGTGCTCTATTTCTGGTGTTACTTTGTTCTCTTGTAGGAGCACTATTAGACTCTCCATTTCTCTTGATCCATCCTTTTCTTCCTTCTCTAGGTAACTGCTCCAAAGTAACCTCTGGATTTTTCTTGACAAAAGACCTAGTGTTTCTTCTTTTGTCCGTGATTTGTAATTTATGAATTCTGGTTCTCAACCTTTGAGTCACCACCCACAAAAATGGGAAACCTTTCAAGCTTACAAGAACATGACTGAATAAAATAGGAGAAACACAAAAGTCCAGTAATAATCTTTATCTTTAGATTCTCCCCAGTAGAGTCACTAGTTCGCTGAAAGTTAAGGCACTGACCGCCAGGATTAGGAGAATAGATGACTAAAGAAAACATTAGGTCACCAAATAAAAGGCACTTGACCACCAAAATCATGAGACCCCATGAACACACAGTCACCCAATCACCAAATGAAAAACTTAACCACCCAGGGAACTAGAGATCAAGTGACTAAATAACAAGAAGAAAAGCTAGGCCCCGCATAGTCGTAGTAGGGCATATAGGGAATGTTGATGTCAGAGATGAAACACAAAGAAGTGAAAGGCTAAAAACAATGAAAGTTTTATACTTAGACCATTTTGACACCCCTCACCATGAAAACATAGGCTATTTCTGCAGACCTTCAAACTTAAAAATCTCCCTGGTTCCAACACATTAGATCCTGCAATTTGAACCAGAGCATGGTGATAGCATGGACAACCACTAGTTAAGAGGGCCAGCCATGAAACATCATAGATTTTCTTCACACATTAAAACTATATCATAGCTAGGGCATGATAGCTCACTTAGATTTTCTACATATTGGGCCATGTGATCTCGACTGAAGCATGATGACATGAAAGACTACATGTGGCTAAGAGTGCAAGCCATAAAACACTATAAAACTTCTTCGCACAAAAATAGGCTTGCAGGCAGGGTGGGACAACTTCACAAAACACTGCAGGGAAAAGGCCATTTTCATAGGATTTTTACTATGATAGGAAAATGGTCTAACATGTCTAACCTAATCTCAACATCCATAGTCAGTCAATCTCTTTTGGAAAAGGAATTGTTTTGGTCTTATTGCATTGATTTTAGTTTTCTTGTTTTATATTTTCAGTTGATTTTGTGATCTCAGTTGACTACTCCCATTAAGGCCACCACGATCATTTATATCATGGTGTGTTGTGATAGGAGACATTATTCTGGGGCACAGTCTTTTGCAATCTTTTATTTCTACCTATGAGTTAGTCGGACATGACCCTTGCATTTTTCACTTGTGATCTTTTGGGTTACTTGGTGCACTCAAGAAATGTTGTTTGTTTGTGGGTTCCCTTGCATCGTTTCCACCATGTGTCCTTCAGGGTGCATGTGTGATGCTAGGGCAATCCTTGTGTGTCTATTTCATGTTAGTCCTATGCAATGCTAGTGAAATGACCTCATTTTTATAGTAACTATGGTTCATCCCTTCTATTTTTATATCAAAATAAGTGCTCAAAAGTACATGGTGGTGTTCCCTCGGAACATCCCGCACTCAATCTTCATGAAACATCCTCCACCCTATCCAAACATGCAAACAAAGATCCCATCACCCCTATCAAGTATCAAAGCATCATCCCACAAAAAGAAACCCCCCCCCCCCCCTCAAGAGCTTCTCTCCCACATCTCCCCCATGTTCTTGACTTTTGGATTGTGATTGTGAAAATGTCCCCCCCATCCCCCTCCCTTGCTCCACGAGGGTGTACCCAGGTAGTGATATGTTGTGCCATTTCTGTACACCTCATCCTTGATCTTCCCTCTGCATTCAAATTCTCTCATTCACCATCCTAACATGCATGCATTCCATTTTCAACCCCTACGCTAGGGTGCACTATGTCATCTCATCCTAGGTTCATTTTAATCTTGCATTGTTAGGGTGCATTTTAGATTCATTTCACATCTCATCCTAGGTTCATTTTTAATCTTGCATTGTTAGGGTGCATTTTAGATTCATTTCCCATCTCATCCTAGTTTCATTTTTATCTTGCATTGTTAGGGTGCATTTTAGATTAATTTCCCATCTCATCCTAGGTTCATTTTTATCTTGCATTATTAGGGTGCATTTTAGGTTCATATCATATCATTCACATCTCATTTTAGATTCATTCATCATGCATAGTTAAGAGTACATTTTAGGTCCATTTCTTATCTTTCATTATGTTGTCTTAGATTCATTAGGTTCATTTTGTAGTCTTGCATTGTTAAGTCATTTTTTTATCTTGCATTGTTAAAACATATTACATATCCATAAACATATGCATCGCACCACAACATACATGCATCATATATCAAAATCATTTACATCGCATCTTTCATTCACAAACCGTCAGCACATACATCTCATAAAGAACAGCATATAGAAATCACATCATATGCATCCATACATTCATACATTACACATCATATCCCACCCAACTCATCATATATATATATATATATATATATATATATTAAAAATCATCATCACAAGGAATAAAGTACATGTCCCAACCCAAAACCATAAAAGAATAAATTGTCTATCTGAGTCCATGATAATACCAACAATATAGATATAAATATACAATCAAGACTATGCCCTCCATCAATAAATGAATCATACACATACATAATCAAAACTTCAGCATATCATTTCCTATATGCCTCTCTTGAGGGAGGCTACATATCAAAATCTCTAGCCAAGGGATCTACCTCTAGCGGTACCTATAGGATGGGTGGCTAGCTCATTGTACCCTATATACCTATGCCCTATATCTCCATACTCTGCACCTCATTGGATATCAGAATAGCCCCTATATCCATGTCCATCCCTACCCCTACATCTGATCCCCCTACCTCCACCATCTATACCAAACTATCAGTCGAGTGCTGATGACTCTGTGAATGGCCTAATCGACAGCTCCTCTCCCTTGATCTATGGCTACCACTAGACCCTATCCTCCTACTATCACTTGATCCTGAACTTGTAAGTAGTGGCCAACTTAGATTCCTGTAATGTTGTGCTCACTCAGGTGACACAACTACATAAAATAGTCCCTGGTAGAACCCAATCTGCTCACTCAGTCTTACTAGTAGCCGCTGAAGGCAAGATACCTCTCTTGACCACTCATGGGATCCCCATGTAGTGGTGTCCCTATCTCCTAGCAATCAGTACCACTCCAACCATAGGCCATCCCTCTCCACTTGCAAACCATCTCTCTTTGTAATCAGGGCATCCCTCTCCCTCCTCAGTTGATCCCTCTCCTACTCAATTTTCAGGCCCTCCTGTATAGACCACACTAAGTGTGCAATCAATCCATCTCTCTCTGACCCAAATCCATCTCTCTCTGATCTCAATCCATCTCTCTCCCCCGCCAACCCATCCCTCTCTGCTCCCAGTCTACCTCGTTCCACCTATACATCTCGAAGCATTTGCGTAGTCATATCATTGGTGGCCTACAATAAGGCTAGGTGCACTACAACATCATTACCCCCACCACTAGATGATCTAGATCCTACTACTGGTGGTGGTTCTACTAGTGGTGGTGGCCCTACTATTGGTGGTGATCCTGGTGGTGGTCCCCCTATAGGTATCTATAGCCCATCCCCTCCCTCACCATCCACAACCATCCCATCTCCATCTCCATCCCCATCTCCCCATCTCCCTCCATCTCCTCCTCCTCTCCCTCCATCTCCTCTCCCTCTTAGCCCCCTCCTCCCCCGGCCCTTATACACAGGTGTTTCTCCCTCCCCATCAGGTAATCCTGACCTCCCCACAACCCTAGGTGGCTGGAACTAGGTGACATATGCTGGTGTCATCCCTGGGAATGCCACCCCTCCAACCTAATCCTAGAAAAATGGTGTCATAGCCTAGTACATAGTCAAACCCTCCCTTGTCTATTGGTGGACCAAAATCTACTACCCTCTCCCAAGTTACCCATTGATACCATCTCTCACCATCTGGCACATCCTGCTTGAACCAAAACTGATGAGATGTCCTGTCTGATCTGTACTACTCTACGATGTAGTCCCATCATCCTATGAGGTGTGCTACAATCACAGTGTATGGGAACTCCCATACATCCTCAGCCCATGGCACCTATCTAGGGTATGGACACCATGTAATCTCATCTTGTATCCCATCTAGTGTCTCCTGCCAGAAGTCAATATCCCTAGCCTCATAATATGTAACAAAATCTCTCCAGTTGTATCCTATAGGTTGATCTATCTACCTATCCACTCATCCTAGAGGCCGTAGCACTGTTATGTGCTCCCAAGCCCACACCTATAATAAGGAGGCAAACCCAAAGCTCCTCCCCATCATCCTTGCTCTATGATAAAAAATCTAGTGGAGGTCATGGTACATCTCTACTAACATTAGTGTACCCCATGCTACTAGTACCCCTACATCAATAATCTAGAAAATGATTGGGATAACAGCCAGTGTGATGTTATTTCCCCCAGTGTCCAAAGAAAGATATCTTGATACTAATCCTAACACATAATTGGGGACCCGTCGATTTGTAAGTGCTGCTACTGCATGCTGCACTAAGGCCAGCTGCCCACATGCCCAAATTGGTTGCACCCCTAGCCCCAATAGTGGTGCCACCACCTGGTCTGGTGTGTATACACCTACCACCATAGGTCTCCCTTGCACTGGCAACTAGAAGATGTGATACACATCCTCCAAAGTCACCGTCATCTCCCCAATGGGCAGATGAAAAGTCCTTGTCTCTGAGTGCCAACACTCACACAACACTGTCACTAAGGACATGAATATTTGTCTGCACGACATCTGTGCTAGATAACCCAAGCCTATGCATCCACCCACACCCAGTCCATCGCTATAAAATACTCACCAATCACCAAGACCATCACGTGCCTCTCTGGACTAGTCAGCCGATCCACTGACCACTGCATCCAAGCCAAGTTAGCATGTCAGTTTCTTGCTCTAGCTAAACATAACCTTCTTGTCTCCGCATTCTTGTGAGAAATTTTTTTCCTGCATTCCTGCAGGTTTTGTTCTCCCTGCATTCTCACAAGGAACATTGTCCTCACATTCCCACAAAGGACCCCCTTCTCCCATTCCCGCTAGCCCCCCCAGTGATGCCGGAACACATTCCCACTCCGCTTGCCTTTTTCCCTTTCCCCCTGTAGGAATGCCATTTTTTTGGCATCCCACTGCCCAGCTCGCGAGAACGCGATCCCACAAGAAATTCTTGTGAGATCATGGTCCTGCCACCTTTTCAGGGATTTTTTGCATTCCCGCAAAAATCAGATAGCCCTCTAAATTTTGGCCCCCCATGCATGCTTTTCAGGAACTCGTTCCCATGAACCACACACCCTGTGGGAATTTGCTTTTCTAAACTAATACAAGCAATAAATGCATCAAAAATTTGATGAAAGGATGGGTTTTTCAATCCTACCTCTCGGTCTGGTGCTTTGTTTCATCATACACATCTCACAATGTCCATCTTGTGTGTCAATCACCCTCTCTATGCCATCTTGTCTTTGCTTATCAAAGCTCTGCAGTCACAATTTCTAAGCTCTAGGTGTGCAAATGAATTGATTTTGGCCCCTCCAGCCCCTATAAAGGCCTTCCTGAGCCCCTTTTTTCACTCTTGGATGCTCTGTTTCCTCCCATTTCTTCCCATTCTTCCCATTTTTTTTTCCTCATGGCCTTTTTCACCTTTCTTTCCCTCATACATCAACCTCTTTAGCCTGCAACACCCTTCCTATCTTTCACCCCTTTTTCCTTTCAAGTCACCACCTGGGCCCCTTTTTCCTTCCTCATCATCCTCTTGAGAGGGCATCATCTAGTCACATCCTGACCCATAACCAGGACAACTCTACTACCTAGTCCATTCTTCGTGTCATCTCTTTATTGTTAAAAATATCTTTGAAGTAGTGTTATTATAACACTACATCGAAGAGGGGAAAAATGTAGACACCTAAATTTGATCACATAATTTAGTAATCATATCTAGTCTTCTCCATGGACATCTTGTTAATTAAATATTAATTATTTAATTAATTTAAGTCATCCCCTAGTTAATTAATTTAATTAACTAACTATAGTCCAATTAATTATCTAAATGACAAACTCATAGTGCGGTAATTAATTAAATCCCTATTCCTCTATTAATTTAAATAGATACATTTATCTAAATAAATTAATTCACAAATCCCCCTTTTCCCCTACTTGAAATTAAATTAAATATTTAATTCTAAAAATCCTAATTCTCCCCCATTAGCTAATAATCCATGCTTAGCTAATTTAATCCTCCACTCATTCTCTCTCTTCCCATCACATCTCCCTAATCCCCCACTTACCCTTTAATCCAAACCTAATCACCTTTTAATCATGTGCACAATCATAACCCAAGATTAAGAAATGCTAATCCACCACAAAGTCAACCCTTATGACAACACCTCCACATCCTCCAATGAGAAGTCAAAAGCCTCTTACACCTCTTACACACTTGTCCCCCTTCACACCTTCTAAAGTTGACACATCCCTCAAGCATTTGACCTTTCCTCTCATCCTCCCTCATTATGACACTTTCACAATGCTATGCATTTGAGAAAGCACAATCCATGTGCTCTCCCTTGGATGCATCTCCACCGTTTCTCATTCCCCTTTTGCCTCTTAATCTTGACTGTCCATTTCACCCATCTTTCTATAAAAGAGAAGCTCTCCTTCTTCATTTTCATCCACCATTGAAGAAAAGTTCTAATGCTCATTTCTCTCTTGAAGCTTGAAGCATAGTCCATGAGCACACATCCAATCTATTAGACAAATCTTCTACATCTTGGAGGTTTTCTTGAAGGTTTATATTGCTTTTGAGTTGTTTGCTTCCATTTTTGTAAGTCTTAGCATAAGTGTTATCTAGCTTTGTTTTGTTGAATGTTTAGCTTTCATTCCATTCCTTAACACTACATTTTAGGTATTATATTTTTGACTCATAACTGGGGAAACTCTACTACCTAATCCATTCTTCATGTCATCTTTTTATAATTAAAAACATCTTCTAAGTAGTGTTATTTTAACACTACGTCGAAGAGGAGAAAAATGTAGACACCTAAATTTGATTACATAATTTAGTAATCATATTTAGTCTTCTCCTAGGACATCTTGTTAATTAAATATTAATTATTTAATTAATTTATGTCATCCCCTAGTTAATTAATTTAATTAATTAACTATAGTCCAATTAATTATCTAAATGACAAACCCATAGTTTGATAATTAATTAGATCCCTATTCCTCTATTAATTTAAATGGATATATTTATCTAAATAAATTAATTCATAAATCCCCTTTTTCCCCCATTTGAAATTAAATTAAATATTTAATTCTAAATATCTTAATTCTCCACATTAGCTAATAATCTATGCTTAGCTAATTTAATCCTCCACTCATTCTCTCTCCTCCCATCACATCTCCCTAATCCCCCACTTACCCTTTAATCCAAGCCTAATCACTCCTTAAGCATGTGCACAATCATAATCCAAGATTAAGAAATGCTAATCCACCACAAAGTCAACCCTTATGACAACACCTCCACATCCTCCAATGAGAAATCAAAAGCCTCCTACACCTCTTACACACTTATCCCCCTTTACACCTTCCAAAGTTGACACATCCCTCAAGCATTTGACCTCTCTTCTCATCCTCCCTCATTGTGACACTTGTCACAATGCTATGCATTTGAGAAAGCACAATCCATGTGCTCTCCCTTGGATGCATCTCCACCATTTCTCATTCCCCTTTTGCCTCTTAATCTTGACCATCCATTTCACCCATCTTTCTATAAAAGAGAAGCTCTCCTCCTTCATTTTCATCCACCATTGAAGCAAAGTTATTATGCCCATTTCTCTCTTGAAGCTTGAAGCATAGTCCATGAGCATACATCCAATCTATTGGACAAATCTTCTACATCTTGGAGGTTTTCTTGAAGATTTATATTGCTTTTGAGTTGTTTTCTTCCATTTTTGTAGGTCTTAGCATAAGTGTTATCTAGCTTTGTTTTGTTGAATGTTTAGCTTGCTTTCCATTCCTTAACACTACATTTTAGGTATTACAATGTGCAAATTAAAGAAAGCTCTGTATGGATTGAAGAAAGCTCCTAGAGCTTGGTATGCAAGGTCGGACAAGTATCTACTTGGACTCGGATTCAAAAAACATAATGCAGACACTAATTTGTAGTCAAGAACTACTGAAGATAGAATTCTAATAGTAGAAGTATTTTTGGATGACATTATCTTTGGAGGTAATGATGATCTATGTAAGAAATTTGCAAAAGAAATGGAAAGTAAATTTGAAATGTCCATGATAGGTGAAATGAAATTATTTCTTGGACTACAAATAACTCAAAATGAGAATGGTATTTTCATTTCTCTGACCAAGTACCTTAAAGAATTACTTAAGAAATTTGGTATGGAAGATTGTAAACTGGTAGGAACACCTATGGTGATTGGAAACAAGCTAACAATTGATGATTTATCAAAGTGTGTCTTTCAAACTCTGTATAGATCAATGGCTGGAGGGCTACAATATCTGACTCACACTAGACTAGATATTGCTAATGATGTTGAAATTGTTGCTTGATATCAGGAAAAACCCAAAGAGACTCATCTGCTATTGTGAAAATGATACTAAGGTATCTCAGAGGAACCATAGACTATGGTTTATGGTATGACATAAATGATAGATTTGAACTTCATGCTTATACTAATGCTAATTGGGTAGGAAATATTGATGACAAAAAAAGTACAAGTGGTGGTGCATTTTTCCTTGGGAAAAAGTTAGTTTCTTGGCTAAGTAAGAAACGAGATTGTATAGAACAATCTACTATTGAATCAAAATATGTTGTTGTTGCTATAAATTGCACTCAAATTGTTTGGATGAAATAAATGCTAACAGACATTGGAATAACTTTTAATGAGCTTGTGGTTATCCATTGTATAACACCAGTACAGTAAACATGTCGAAGAATCTAGGAATGCACTCTAAAACTAAACACATTTCTATCAAGTATCACTTCTTAAGAGACAAGGTGGCAGAAAAAGAAATCAAGCTTGAATATATTAGTACAAAAGAGCAGATTGCAAACATCTTTACAAAGCCACTACCGAAAGATAGCTTTGAATATCTCAGAGGTATGTTAGGGGTTTAGGCCTCTCCTAGTCAAAACTAAATGATGTAGAGATGCATTAGTTCAGAAGTGCTTAGAGCCTCATCATTTTCTAGACTGGATGTAGGGATCTACTGCTCAGGGGGAGTGATCATGGAAGAAAGGTTATGTGTGAAGGATGTTGGCACCCTTTTTCATTGTTGTCAAAGGGGGAGTGATGTTATGAGAAAATCTTCACTGATTGGGGAGATTATTTAGTTGAAGGACTTTTGGGTTGATACAACTTTGGGATAAGATTTTCCCATATGTTGAAATCAATGCCAAAGGAAAATATTGTTGGATATTCCTAATGCATAGGTGGTGATTGAGACATTTAATATGTTTAATCACTATGTTACTGAATGGTAAATCATACTATTGTCATTTTTTTTTTGTCATTGATGTCAACATATGCTTGTATGAAGAAACCAGACTGGTAATCACAGTGTACGAAAGGTGTATAGATGTTTCAAATGTTGCAAAGTCAGATGAGAGTTCAAATGGATTTTTTGATGTTATATCTGAGATCACATCATTAATGGATTCATATTAAGGAAGTTAGAGATGTTTTGGTAAAGGCTGGTCACTAGAATGTGATAGTGAGAATTCACAGAGTTAGTCTCTGAGTTTTCGGTATAAATATCAGAGGGATTGGATTAAAGGTATGAAATCTTGAAGGATGATGGAAGATGTACTAAATAATTTTTTTTGGTCAATGCAAGGTATAGAATGGTTGGTGACATCATCTAGGAGGTGTGCTTTGGTGATGGCTTATTTTGAAGCTGACTCGGGAAATGAAGCATGTGTTTTGTTTTGACAAGCATAATTCTAGGATGTCGGTCCTAAATTGTTGTAATATAATCATTGTAAATTTGTTTTAGATACCATGTTTATCTTAGAAAGGGCTTATGTAATTATTTTTAATTAGGAAAGCCTTATGGGTCGACCTGATCTTGGTAAAATGTAATAAGGTACAAATGTAAGGTATTTTCTTTGGAAAAGACATGGATGGATATATGTGATAGAAGAAGGTTGTGAACTTGTGTCTGTTATATGTAGAGTAGAGGATTGTTGGTGGACTTCATTGGAACTGATCAAGAAAAGATATTTGCTGGCAAACAGTTCAAAAGATTGTGTATTTCTTCATATACACTTGTTGCGAACTAGTGAGTTTAGAAGGTCGACTTAACCTTCTTTTGGGTAGTGAGCCCTCTTTGTTCTTGACACCTAATAGGGTCTATCCTCTAAAAAGAACTATGTGCACTGTAATGTTTCAACAAGTTCCTAATAGAGCTATATCTTCTAACAAGGATTACTATACTCTCAGTAAATCATTAGTGGGTGCTAATTCTGACTGGGGGTTTTACCTTTAACAGGGTTTCCCCGTAACCAAAATATTGTGTTAACATTCATTGTGTTCATTGGATCTGATATTAATAAGCTTAAAAGTTTAAGTTTAATATTCTATCATACAACTGATTCACCCCCCCCCTCTCAGTTGTATTATGGACTGTTAATCCTAACAGATCTTCTCTCTGGTAAGTGTAACTTCCCCTTTATATTTGAAAAGATGTCGACCTTCCATCCTAATTTGGAGGTCTATATTAATAAATGGTGGAATTTTGAGGTGAAAGGTTCAACTATGTTCAGAGTGGCAAATAAATTGAGAATCATCAAAGATAAGGTTAGAATTTGGAATAAGGAGGTTTTTGGAGATGTTTTCCTTATGAAGAGTGAAGAAAATATGGATCTTAAAAATATCCAAGATAGAATCTAGGAGGAAGGTTATTCTATCATTTCCAGAGAAGAAGAAAACATTTCTCTCTCAAAGTATCACAATATGATTTTGAGGGAAGAGGAATTCTAGAGACAAAGATCAAGATCTATCTATCACAAAAGAGGAAGATAAGAATACTAGCTTATTTCACATGATATCCCTCAAGAAAAAATCTTTCAATAGAATCTCCTTCTTATCTATTAACAATTCTAGGATTGAGAAAGAGGAGGAAATTAGACTTGAGGCTAGGATATTTTTCTCTAGCCTTCTTTCAAATGATCTTAATCTCAATCTCTCTAATTAGGATTCTCTCGTAAATTGTATCCCCTCTATGGTGAAGGAGGATTAGAATGCTTTCCCTCTGGTGATTCCTTTGGCTAAATAAATATGTAATTTTTTATTCTCCTTTGAAGGTGATGAATCTCCTGGCCCTAATAGTTTCCCTATGTTCTTTTTCCACTCTTTTTGGCAGACTGTGGGGCATGATGTAATTAAAGATGTTTAGAAATTCTTTGGTGCTGGTAATATTTTGAAGGAAATTAATGGGAATTTTCTGGCCTTGATTCCTAAATTTGTAGGAGCTTCCTCTCTAGACTCTTTCAGACCTATTAGGCTTTGTAAATCTTTCTATAAGATCATTACTAAAGTCCTCACTTTGCATCTTTTGTCTCTTCTCTTGGCTATTATCTCTCCCCAGCATAATGGTTTTTTCCTGAGGCATCAAATTCTAGATTCTATGATGGTTGTCCATGATAATATTCACTCTCTCTCCTCCTCCTAGAAATACGGCTTTCTGATGAAACTTGATCTTTCTAAGGCTTATGATCATGTGGATTGGTGCTTTTTGTTGAAAGTTCTTGTTGCCTTTGGTTTCAGCCCCAAAGTCCTGAAACTTGTTTTTCAATTGATTTTTATGGTGTCTTTCTTTATTTTAATCAATGGGTTGCCCTCTTCTTTTTTAAAACCATCTAGAGGTCTAAGGTAGGGTGATCCTCTTTCTCCCATCCTTTTTATCATCATGTCGAATATTTTAAGTAGATATTTCAATAGCTTGATTGAGAAGGGTTAGTTGAAAGGTCTTAATCCTTCTTCTTCTAACCTTACCTGTGCTCATGAAAATTTTGTGGATGATGCCATTTTTATGGTATTTTCATCCATCAAGGAGGCTAAAGAGATCAAATCTCCTCTTAACTATTATAGCTCTGCCTCGGGATAGCTTATCAATTGGGCTAAAAGTTCTCTTTTCTTCATTAATACTCCAGAGGTGAGACAAAGAATGATTGCTACCATTCTTGAATGCCATATTTCCTCTCTCCCCTCTCTTTATTTGGGCCACCCTCTAGGTCCTAAACCTCCTGAGACTTTTTGGAACTCTCTTGTGGACAAATTCAATTAGAAATTGGTGTGATGGAAGGGCTTCCTTTTAAGTTTGGCTGGTAAGCTTCAGTTGCTTAAGTCTTCTCTTTAGAGAATTTCCATCTATGCTTTGAGCCTTTTTAGAATTATTTCCAAGTATAACAATGCTATTGAAAGGATTGAGAGAAAATTCTTGTGGTCTGGTGTGGAGGAAAAATAAATAATTTCTTTAATTTCCTGGGATAAAGTCAGCAGTCCTTTTTCTTAGGGCAATCTGGGTATTAGAAAGATAAGGATGATGAACAATGCCCTTTTATCTAAATAGATCTAGAGGGTCTTTCATGACTAGGGAATGGAGTTATATTTGGCATCAGAAGTATTAACCAACTATCCCGCTCTCTTCTCCTTTAAGGAGAATACTTATCCTCCCATAGGATCAAACATCTGGAACATATGATTCAAACTAGCCATTCTTTTACTCAGTGCATTTCTTCAAGAGTTGGAAATGGGCTAAGCATTAATTTTTGGGAGGAATCTTGGCTATTCAATTCTCCTCTTAATCAGAATCCCTCTATTTCTCCTTTTGTTCAAATCTGTAAGGATACCTTCGGTTGTTAGGTTATTAACTATTGGCATAATGGTAAGTGGGTGAACCACAAAGATATCAACAATACTTTTGGTTGTATTCAAAATGCTATGTGAGCTTTGATTCTTTTAGAAGAGAGGCCAGATATTCTTATTTGGAAAGAAAATCCTTTGGGCTCTTTCTCTATTTCTTCTACTTGAAAATGTTGTCTCTCAAAGTGGATCTGGTTCCCTGCTGGGCCCGAGCCTGAATTAAGAATCTTATCCCTAAGGTGAATTTGTTCCTCTGGTGTTCTCTTCAAAATAAAATTTTGACTACTGATAATCTGTGTCATAGGGATTTCTTTTTTTTCAATAGATGTTCTCTCTATAAGCATGAGCAAGAATCGATGGATCACCTTTTCATCCATTGTCCCTTTGTTATCTCTA
This sequence comes from Chamaecyparis obtusa, assembly GCA_027943335.1. Classification (NCBI taxonomy): domain Eukaryota; kingdom Viridiplantae; phylum Streptophyta; class Pinopsida; order Cupressales; family Cupressaceae; genus Chamaecyparis; species Chamaecyparis obtusa. Next base: position 118,470 of record BSBK01010072.1, read on the forward strand.
TCTGGACTAAGATTCTTTCTTCCCTCTCTTTGTGGTGGATCTTTCCTAGAGGCATCCAAGAGTTGTTTATGGGCTGGTGGTGTCCCTTCCATAGAAATTTTTTAAATACCCTCTGGTCTTTTATCCTTCCTCACACTCTCTGTGGTATCTAGAAAGAGAGAAACAATAGGATCTTTCGTGACTTGGAACTCCACCCCGATGTGGTCAAACTCAAAATTAGAAGGGTTTTTTTTTAAATATTAATGTGTTGATCGATCTTCCCTTGCCTTTATCTCCTTTTTTGATAAAGTGATTTTATCCAAGTGGATGTTGAATATGAAGAACATTGGGGTTAGGGTCAACAATCTAAGAGAGGAATTTATTTGGGGCTTCCCACCAAGGGACTAGGTTAAGATCATTTTTGACGGCACTTCAAAAGGAAATCCTGACAAGGCTGGTTATGGAGGAGTTATTAGAGATGAAAAAGGTATTTTAAAAGCTACTATTGTTTCTCCTATTGGATTCCAATCCAATCATGTGGCTAAATTGATGGTGGCATACTATGTGATCAAGCTTGCCAAAGATTGCAATTATTCTAAGGTGTGGATTGAAGGTGATTGAAGTAACATCATTAATTGTCTAAAAAGTGTTAGTACCCCTTCTTGGTCTATTAATAATTCCATCCCCATGGAAATGGAGATTATAAATGATTTTGAATCATGTTATATATCCCACAGGTACTAGGAAGTTAATGCGGTGGGGGATAGATTTTCTAGCGAAGTTTTTAACATGAGAAACCATGGAATGGAGGAGTGAGTTCACCATTTCATACAACATCAAGTTGTTGTTGATCTATGATTGTACCCATGAAGCTCAGACTACCAATTTTAATGAAGAAATCTAGCACGAGGTGTTTATTTTCTCAATGCAGCAATGACATCAATTACTATTTGGGAATTTTTTGGCAAAATTTTTTACATGCTTGCTAGGTCTTTTTGGTTATTTTTTGGGTGTTATATTGGAATAGGGGGTATTGTTATCCACATACTTCCAATTTCAAGGTCTTATCTTAGAAAGGGTGTTTAAGTTCTGAAACGGGTGGAAATAGAAAGAGAACAAAACCTGTGTCCTGTAAAAGCTAGAAAACTAAGGATAAAGTTTGGAGCCTGTTAAAGAAAGGTGGTTTCAAAAAGTATCTAGAGAGAATCTGAGGGAAAAATACAACGATCACCAACTACTTCATGAACAACTAGAAAAATGGCAAGATTGTGCTAGGGGGTTTGACAATCAAAATCACTGAGGACATCATAGAAGAAGTTACAAGCCTTTCCAAAGAAGGAATAAAATTGTATAGAGATAGGCATCTTAATGATGCGACTATCAAAAAAGTCCCTAAATAGGATGATGAAAAGGCCCACCTAGTTAAGAGTAAGAAAAAGTCTTAGTACTCTTTGACTTTCATCAAGAAGGTATGGTGTAGAGTTATTTTTACAGTGATGTAATATATTACTCTTGATGTTATATTTTCTAGGGTTTATGGGTACCATTTCATTATCCTTAACCACTTCCACTATCGGGATAAGATATCCTTTCTATATTATCTATTGAATTCTTTGAGCTTTAGCATTAAAGATGCCCAGGATAACCCTCTTGGAAATCCAGTCATGCATGAAGGTCTCATGCTTCTCATTTATGATCACTTTATGCCTAATTTTCCTGGGGCCCTAAAAGAAAAACCCTCAGATTCTAGAGATGGTGACTTTAAAGAGGATGAAGATGATGGTGAGGATTCTGATACGGAGCTGAATTATGACTCTGAGTCTTTGCAAGATACTACCTCTAACCTCAAAAATAAAGGGAAAGGAGTGGTGAAGGGAAATGCCTCCTCTTCTAGGAACCCTATGGGTCAGAAAAGAAAGTCATTTTTGGAGGATTATTCATTGGGAAGTGATGAGGAAATGATGGATGATAAGAATTGCATTGTGTAAAAGCACCAAGGAAATTGTAAGAAAGGTAAGAAACCTAGGGGAGCTTACCTTGTCCCTAAGGATTCCTCCCATGTTGTCCTCTCTAAAGAGAAAAAGGATCATTCTCAAATTCCCCCTAGCAAGGAGACCCCTTCTAAGGTGGATGATCCAAACCCCCTGCTAATCTTCCGGCAGAGGCAGAGACTACTAAGCAATCCATTAACTAGGTTTTTAAGGAGCTTTGTCATTTCAGAAGAAGCAATGTTAGACTCAAGGAAAGAATTGATATTATTGAAACTATGGGTCTAGGTGTTAAACCTTTTCCTATTTTCTTGAGTGAATTAACTAAAGCCATCAACAAAGTGGATGGGATTGTTAATTCTTATGATTCCAAACTAGATACTATGAATTTCCAATTGTGAAGCGGGTCTGGATTCTATAGAAACTAAAACCCTAGATTTCAAGGAAAAAATCTCGCACCTTGAGGTTGCGATCAACAAAATTGGGGATGTGAGGCCCCACCTATATATATCAACACAGATACCTTATATTTTGAGGTCTCCCTAGGGTATGTTATTTGAGTTTGATAATATATAAATTTAGTTATGATTAAATCTTAATTATCATTATGTTTCTCAAATGGAATAATGTAAATATGTTCTTGAATCTCATATATAGTGAAATTGAAAATAAAACATGGAATAGTTGATACAAAGTATTAACTTAGAATGAACAAATGTTTAAAGGGGGTGAAGTATGGCTCTTTCACTTAAGGGAGACAAAGTAAATAGAAATGTTTTGTATTATATGATGAACATAACTTCACCATTATTGGTATATGATGCTACATTGTATTGATTATTTAGATTTATTGTGATATGATCTTGGTTTTCAAACAAGCGAGTGGAATAAAACAAGTCTTGAGATGAGGAGGTAAGTAATTTACTCTCATGATAAGTAATTTTCTTTTATGATAATAATAGACATAACTAGCATTAATTTCATTCTCTATATGATAATTTTAGTTGGTTGAATATGTTCTTGTTAATTTAAAATAATACAATGATTCCCATGATGATGTGAGTAATGATAAGAAGGCTAGGTGGAAAAAATTCAAATCATGTGGTAACATTTACTATGTGAACTATTTTATTACTGTGAATAGAGGAGGGTAATATTGTATGGTGATTAGTGATAGTGATTTAATAACTTAGTACATTTATGTTATGGATTGGTGTAGAAATATTTTAATAAGTATACGAGTCAAGTACTCATCAAGAGAAGTTGATGAATCTCAAATGAAGGTGAAATCAAACTATAATTAAATATTATCAGGTATTATAATTAGATTTATATGATCTAAAAATAAAAGATGTAAGGAACATCAAAATCTTGAGGTGAAACACTCCTCAACAATTTAATGAGAAAATACAAATATGCAATATAAAATACATTATATAAATAAATTATATATTAAAATGAGCATTAATGTACTATTAAATATATAAATGAAAGAAATGGAATTGAAAAATGTGTGACTAATAAATGTGGACGGGAATGAAAGACCACTTTTATCAATGAAGTTTTAAACTCTACACTATTTTCCCTTTAAATATAATTACCCATGTAATGGGTGTTGAACATATAAATAATTCTTATGTCTTAGAGAAGGTTACATTTTGAGAGGATAATAATGAGGCAAGATTTTAGGCTAGGGAATTTACGCCAGTGGAAGGAAAAATTTTAATCAATAGGCTAGGTACTATGTTTAATGATGATGCCAATAGATGACTCCCTCGCCTTAATTTTTTTCCATCTACCCCGGCCCTTGGCAAGACATGGAAGCCATTTTGAATATAATTGTACTGGGGAATTAATGGAGGAGACTGTCATGTCATTAATAAGGCATGGCACCCTTTTCCTTGGGGGTGAGTCTTTTGTAGACTAGATTGTGTCCCATGAGAGGACACATTTGGGATTGCTGCAACAGGGCGCATATACTCAAACCTATGAACCTTTTGGCAGGGGGAGAGGGAAGACCCATTATGTTCTCAGAAGTTTGTATCTCTTAAAAAAAAGCAAGCATAGTTTACATTCTACCACTACAATAGCATGTTTACCTACTTTTGTTCTTCACTAAAACTAAAATTATGTGAGTAAATAGAGCCACTATCAAGAACACCCTACATCATCTAAACATGAAGCATTTCCTATAATTTTGTAGCTTCTTGTCTACCAAATATGAATAGAGGAAAATTGATTCTATTGAATCTTTAATTATTCTTTTGTATTGTCTTTGCAAAGATTTTTGCATGTCCAAAAGTAAAGTTGTGGTTATCTAATTAGGTTTCTATTTAATGGTAAAAAGTGTTAATTCTATTATAGAAATTTCAAAGAAATAGAAATCTTTACTAATAAGATAAAAAAAAAACCCTTTAAAAAGTAATAATAATAGAAACCTATTATTTTATAAGATATTTTAGAAAGATTTATTTTGTCAAAGTAGAATTTTTTGCCCTTATTGCTATTTATTTAGCTTTAATCATGTAAAAATTCATGAGGTAATTTAATAAAGAAAATTTGAAGTTTTATTGGATCGAATATCTTGTGGAATACTATACAATAAATTTTGTAATTTAAAATTAAATAATCTTATTGTTTGATTTTTATTCTTTTAACGAATGTTGTTTTTAAACTGTGAAACAATTTCTTTTAATTAAGAGTTCAGTTATATTTTAGAGTTTAACCATGTTGGCATTAAGCAGAATTGCCACTAGTGACAACACTTATTTGCATTCTGGATATAAACCGAGCAGACAAGTGCAAACCGAGCAGACAGTGCAAACCGAGCAGACAGTGCAAACCGAGCAGACAGTGCAAACCGAGCAGACAGTGCAAACTGAGCAGACAGTGCAAACCGAGCAGACAGTGCAAACCGAGAAGACAGTGCAAACTGAGCAGACAGTGCAAACCGAGCAGGCAGTGGAAACCGAGCAAGTTAGTACAAACCGATCAGGACAATGTAAACCGAGTAACATCTTGTCTACCGAGTCACCAGTACTTACCAAGTTCAAAACCTACCGAGTGATCAGTATGAACCGTGCCTTCACTTCTGCCGAGTAATGCAGTGGACGCCGAGTATCAGAAAGTCACCGAGTCAGTTTGAAGGAACCGAGTAACCATATTTGGGCTGACTTAGTAGCACTTATGTTTATTTTTCAAGTCGACTGTGTAATTGTAATTGTAATTAATTGTTTGAGACTTGTATATAAACAATGTTGTAAAAATAAAAAGATGTAATGAAATATATGAAGTAGAATATATGTGAAAGAAAAAGAAAGGCAGAAATAAGCGAATTGCAGAAGGCTTCAGAAGTATAAGGTATAGCAAAGAAAAATTCATCACAGAAGGTGATCAGTACATCAGAGAATCTCAATCAGCAATCCAGTTGCAAAGCAGAGATCTACTGTTTCATTCTAACAGGTGAATCAGTACTAAATCCTTTAACCAGGTAGACTTAACAGTCTTTGTAAAAATCTCTTTACCGAGTGCATACTTCACTGTATGTTTGTAAATCCTTTAACAGGGTGGATTTAGCAATCCTTATTGCTCCTAACAGGGCAGATCATCAGAAGTGATCAAATTGTAAGCCTTAACCGGCCAACTTTATTTTGCAGTATTAAAGCTTTGTGGGTTTCATCCCCACCCCAGTTTTACTTTCTTTTGGAAGGTTTCTGGGTAACCAAATCTATGTGTCATTATTGTGAATGCTTTCAAGTTTCATGCTTTCTGTATGCAAAGGTTAAAAAGTAAAATACATGTTAAAATTAGAAGAAAATTTGGAGTTACTGATTCACCCCTCCCCTCTCAGTAACTTGGTTAATTCCTGAATATTTCCAACAATTGGTATCAGAGCTGCATTGGTTCTCAAGACAAAGCTTAACTAGCTTGAGCAAAGATCCAGGACAATGGAGGTATTCAAACTGAACAAGGTGATTGAAAATGAAAAGCTAGATCTGGAAATGGCCATAGCTAAACTCAAAGAAACAAAAGAACATCTTTCCCAATCCCTAAGGAGAAGGAAGGAACTTGCAAATCAGATGAATGATCAGAATTACATTGAAGAAAAGATTGAAGATCTTCTTCCCTCAAATAACTCAGATGAAGCAAATAATGCTATCAAAGAACTCCTAGAAAAGATTGGGTCTCTGCAGGAAGAAGTGAGAAAATTGAAAAGAGAACAAGAACTACACTCTACAAGATTCTGTGAGATCTTGGAACAAAGAAACAAGTTGAAAGATGAATTAGATGGAAGAAACATTGAAGTCCAAAATAAAACCCTTCAGCTAGAAAATCTAATTGATCAGATCTCTCATACAAATGAAGAAATTCTAAATCTAAGATCAGAAATAGAAAACACAAGAGAAGAACTAAGATCTAAAAAGGAAACCAATCTAAGATTGATGGATGACCTAAACGCTGAAAAACAAATCAATGAAGGAATGCTGAAAAGTCAAGAAGACTTGAATCAGCTGTATGAACGAAATCTTCATAGGCAAAAAGGAAAAGCAGGACTTGGATACAAAGAAGAAGGCAAATCCTCTAAGCAAGGTACTCAAAGAAATCAAAAACCTACTTGTAATCATTGTGGTAAAATAGGACATACTTCAAATAAATGTTGGAACAATGAAAAAGTAGAATTCAATGGAAAATGTTATAGCTGCAATCAACCCGGTCACAAAGAAAATGAATGCAGGGAAAAACCTAGATTCAGAGGTAATTGTCACAAGTGCAACAAACAAGGTCACAAGGCATCCGAGTGCAGATCCAAGACATTTAATCTAGCAGAAAAAATTGTGAAAGAAATGTTTGGATGGGACTACAACACCTGGTGTAGATGTCATTACTGTGGAGAATATGGACACATTGGCATGAATTGCATAAAACATCATCTAAGGAAAAGAGATACTACCATAAGATGTTTCAAATGCACTAAACTCGGTCACATAGCCAGAAACTGCATGAAAGCTAGTGAAATTGAAGAAGGAAAGAAGAATGAAGCAACTAAGGTCAGGAAACAGATGAGACAAAAATGGATTCCTAAAGCTACCGAGCAATCCAGTCCAAGTAATGGAATGGATGGCTCTACCGACTCAAACTAAATTTCCAAGGAAGCACTGGAACTGTATTCTCATAGATCAATCTCAAGAAGTTCCAGAACCGAAATTAAAAGAAAAGTCTAAATCAGCATGCAAGATGCAGTGAGATCACAGGGAGGTCGGTATAGTCTTCACCGAGCAAGGTCGGTATAGTCTTCACCGAGCAAGGTCGGTACCTGTCTTTACCGAGCGAGGTCGGAGCAGTATGAATTCTCGAGTTCACCGAGCTGTGAAGTCTTTTCTGAGCAATTAATTCTTAGTGGGTGACAGTCTGTCAGAATTCCTACCCTAATTTGAAATGAGCATTAATGATAGAATTGTAAACAAAAAGCAAGTAATCGAACTCATTCTTCACCGCGAATCTTTAGCACTTTGAGAGCAGAAAATTTCAAGGGCAACACGGTGATTCAATACTTTTGCGAAAGGAATTTTCTGTGAGCTACCATGGCATCATCCAGCACTTCAGCGAAGAAAGGATCTGATATGTTAGTCCAAGGGGAGTGGAAAGCACCAGATTTTAAGATCGTGCCCGCAATTGCAGCAGCCCTAGATCTGTACGGAGCTCAATCTCAGATTCCTCCTAAGGTACTGCTTATTAACGATATCCGCAATCATTTTAACTGTTCAATTCATGAAATGGGAAACCTAGAACTAGACATTGTGCATGAGGAACTATGTGTGGATGGTATTTTGAAGCCCGAGCACAAACATCTGGAAGATAAGGGTTTAGTTCACATTGCACATCTTCCTCGAAACTTTTGAGATAAATGGGTTAGGTACATTCTCAGCCGAGTACATGATGGCAAGATTTGGCTTGAGCAACCTATTGAGATCACAAAGAAAATGATTCAACAAGTCACTGGTCTTCCCATGTTGAACAAAGCTAAAACTACCAAAACCCTAGGTCAGACGGAACTAGAGAAGAAAACCCTAGCCGAGTGGGATGGTAGAGGCATGAAAGTTAGCAGCATTACTGACGCCAAACTAAAGTTTGGTACACATATCATTGCCCACAAGATTTACAGTTCTAGTCGACAGAACAGTGTCTCCTATGAAGCTATTGACCTAGCATACAAAGTGGTCAAAAACAACTTAACATTTGACCTAGCAGACTTATTGTTGAAACAGTTTAAAAAGAACATGGAAAGCATCAAAACTTCCAAAAACAATCCATGTAAGTTTGGATCCTTGTTGGTCTGTTTATTCTTCTATGTTCAGAAATTCTTCCCTTCTAAAGGAAAAGTTGTATGGAGAAAAGATGTGCCAGTACTCTATGAAATAAATGAATACATCGCAGAAATGGGTGAAAACTTTGAAACCATCATGGATAATTATTTTGAGTCTTTCAAAGAGAAAATGAATGACAGCTTCCGGATTCCACAGAAGTTGGTGGAAGATTACAAAGATGACACCTGTTTTATGGTAGATTGATAATGTGTATATTCAAGCAGTTAAACCAAGAACTATATATGTAAAACCTCTTCCTTATGAGGTAAATATTGATGAAACCAAGAATATCATTGAAGCTCTTCTAAATCAGCCTGTCAATCCCAAAGCTCCATATTTTGGAACATATGATGAAGCTAAGGTGAGAATTGAACTAAGCATAAAGCTTCCACAGGCGGTAAACAAAGGAAAGAAGAGGATAGCCAAAATGCAAATGATAACCGAGGACAAAGAAGAAATAGATGAAAAAGAAGAGGAAAAGGATGAGAAAATAGAGGAACCAGAACCTGCAAAGAAGAAAGGAAAAGTTTTCATCACTAAGGCATGTGTGCCTCCCACTGCTGTGTTTACAAGGAGAAATACAAAAGGCAAGGCAGACAAGGCAGAAAAGGCAGATAAAGACATAGTATTCAAAAGGCCTCCTCTAAGCCTTCAAGAAAAGCTCAAACTCTTTAGAGATGGATCAGGATCTGGAGTAAGTAACATAAAATCCTTGAAATATGAAACCAGATCGGAAGCAGAACAGAAGGAAATAGAAGATGCTGTTGTTGAGAAGATGGGACAGTGGAAATACTCTCCTGAAGAAATTACCCCACAGATTCCAGCAGTTCTATTGAATCCAATAAAAATGAGATGGAGCAATGCAAGGCAAACTGTGATAGACATATTTGATCAAAACCTGAGACAGTTGATGCCGAGCTTGAATAATGATGAAGTAAAGAAGGCATTAAAAGAAAATGAAAATAAGATGACATTGAAGTTCAATACTTGTTTGATTTTGATCAACAATATTGAATCGGTTGTGAAGGCTGCAAAAGCCACATGGAAGAACATATACCACCTTCACCAACCAAGCATTGAAACTGTAATAATAAAAGATATTGAAGATGACAGCGATGAACAAGAAGAAGACATTGAGGTAGATGATACTGTAAGGATAGCAGCAGAAGTCATTGCATCCCTTCCTACCTCTCCAGTGAAAGTCTCTACATCCAGCCCAGAGACACCTTCAAGCATGGTTGTGACAGCTTCCACATTTGTCCAATCATCTCTAGCAACATCAGAGGCAGCCACCATTTCTTCTACCGAGCTGCAGTCTCCTGTACCATTAAGTTTTCCAGCAGTAAGTTTTCCAGCTTTTGAATCTTCAAGTGTAAATATTTTAAGTTCTCCAGTAGAAAGTATACCAGTATCAATAGCCAGCCCTACTTTATCTACTGTCACTACTACAAAAGCATTAAGTATAGATAAGCCTAAGGCTCTACCGAGTATAAAATTTTTGGGTAAAAATATAGTTGAGGATATAGACCTAGATGAAGAGATAGAGATTCCTACATTAGATTTTGCAAATCTCTCAGCAGACCAGATGCAGAATATAGGTGAGATCCTCCAAAGGAAAGAAAAACAAAAGAATCTTAAAGAGGAGAGAGACAAGGAGTATCAAATCATCAAGGATGCTAAGGACATTTTTTCTGATGCATTAGGCATTAAAGTAGACTCCTCCCAGCATGTTTTGTTACAATTAGCAGAAGCAGTTGAGAAATACAATGAGGACTCATCCGGGACAGAAAAGTTAGTTGAAAGAGCCGAGACGAGATTCAACAATAAAGTGCTTGAGCACATTGCTCAGCACATAGCTATTAACCAAGTGGAATTGTCTTCAGTTTTGTCTAACATAGAGTCTATTTATTCGAATGCTACCTCTCTTTTGGCCAGACTATGCAATTTTGCCGAGTTCACAAAGGATGTTAAAGATAAAATGAATAAAATGGATGAGGATATGAAGATTAGCATACAGAAGCTGCAACTTGAACCAAGTTCAAGCTCTGCTCATCACATGAAAATTTCACACCTATCTAATATGCAGTCTGATCTACTGAAAGAAGACTCAAGGATCCGGTCCACACTGCTAGACATCCAACACATGATCCTTCCCATCATGAATATAATGTATAAGCACATTGAACATTCCAGAACATTGATTCATGACAATCAGTTCTCTATAGCAGATCACATGATTGAACTCTTTGCAGAAGTCCAAATTGCTATACAAACATGTAAGATCCTGCAAGAAAGTTGGGACAGAACCCTGGCACTAATAATGAAGGTACATTCTGATTTCTTATCAAATTTTGGATTCTCTCTGTAAATAACTTGTATATGCACCTTTGGCATTATCGTCAAAAAGGGGGAGATATGTATAGAAGGAGAGATATGTATACTGTATAGATTTGTATAAGAAACAGTTAGCACATTGAAAGGGGGAGACAATGTATAAAGCCCTATAACAAAGACAAATTTTGAAAAATCAAAATAAAACTCAGCATGACTCGTGTATATAAATTTTGGCCAATAAGTGTTTTTGTCACTAATGCCAAAGGGGGAGATTGTTGGCATTAAGCAGAATTGCCACTAGTGACAACACTTATTTGCATTTTGGATATAAACCGAGCAGACAAGTGCAAACCGAGCAGACAGTGCAAACCGAGTAGACAGTGCAAACCGAGCAGACAGTGCAAACCGAGCAGACAGTGCAAACCGAGCAGACAGTGGAAACTGAGCAAGTTAGTACAAACCGATCAGGACAATGTAAACTGAGTAACATCTTGTCTACCGAGTCACCAGTACTTACCCAGTTCAAAACCTACCGAGTGATCAGTATGAACCGTGCCTTCACTTCTATCGAGTGCATGACGATGCTGAGTAATGCAGTGGACGCCGAGTATCAGAAAGTCACCGAGTCAGTTTGAAGGAACCGAGTAACCATATTTGGGCCGACTTAGTAGCACTTATGTTTATTTGTCAAGCCGACTGTGTAATTGTAATTGTAATTAATTGTTTGAGACTTGTATATAAACAATGTTGTAAAAATAAAAAGATGTAATGAAATATATGAAGTAGAATATATGTGAAAGAAAAAGAAAGGCAGAAATAAGCGAATTGCAGAAGGCTTCAGAAGTATAAGGTACAGCAAAGACAAATTCATCACAGAAGGTGATCAGTACATCAGAGAATCTCAATCAGCAATCCAGTTGCAAAGCAGAGATCTACTGTTTCATTCTAACAGGTGAATCAGTACTAAATCCTTTAACCGGGTAGACTTAACAGTCTTTGTAAAAATCTCTTTACCGAGTGCATACTTCACTGTATGTTTGTAAATCCTTTAACAGGGTGGATTTAGCAATCCTTATTGCTCCTAACAGGGCAGATCATCAGAAGTGATCAAATTGTAAGCCTTAACCGGCCAACTTTATTCTGCAGTATTAAAGCTTTGTGGGTTTCATCCCCACCCCAGTTTTACTTTCTTTTGGAAGGTTTCTGGGTAACCAAATCTATGTGTCATTATTGTGAATGCTTTCAAGTTTCATGCTTTCTGTATGCAAAGGTTAAAAAGTAAAATACATGTTAAAATTAGAAGAAAATTTGGAGTTACTGATTCACCCCTCCCCTCTCAGTAACTTGGTTAATTCCTAAATATTTCCAACAAACCAATCATATATCATTATTTATTTAAGTAAATGTATTAAAAATAAAAATTAGACTCCTTAGTTTAATAAAATTTCCTTCAGTGTGTAAATTTATTTATTAGTTAGTCATAATTTTCTATGATGGAAAGCATGAAGGGGATTGAGGAGAAGTGCTCTAAAAATACTTAAGTATTGCTATAAATAATGATCAAGAATAGTTCAACTCTCAAACTTCTTTCTATTTAATTAAGCATACAAACTAATGAGGTGATTGTATAGTATTATTTTTCAACAACAATTATGAAAATAGATGAGTTATAAAGATAATTATATCATCTATTTATTAAAATGATTTTAAAATTAATGGGTGTAAAACTATGTGTGTATATATAAATAGAATAAGAAGTCTAAAATATGAGTGAGAAATTCATGGTGTGGATTTTCTAGAAAGGTGATCCTAGATATTCTAGTGATCATTCTTCTCCTTCCTTTTAAAACACTTTGGATAATTAAGAGACATAATCAGTAATTTTAAACCTTATACTGGTGATTATCTCCTCATGGTCATATTTGTGAGATAGTATTTAGTTAAATATAATGGTTGTTTAATGCTGATCATAAAACCTAACTATTTAGTTGGTAGACAACATATTCATAATAAGAAAAGACTTGTTCTAGTTGTGTATGCTATTTTGTGTTGTGTAGAATAACTTTAAAGGTTGAGAGGTAGGCAAGGTTTTTTTTTTTTAAGCAAAAGTGGACTAGTCACCATATTTATATTTTAATAAACTAATTCAAAGACTCCCCCATGGAAGAATCAGGAAGAAACCTTGGGATCATAGTCGAATACATAGAAGGGAAATATAATGTTGTTTACAAATGGTTTTGCACTTGCAAACCACAATTCCAAGAAGTACTATTTTTTGAATCATAAGTGGATATTGTCTCTTTTTTGATGAAATAAAATGAGTTTTAATAAATAACATATATACATTAATATGTACACAACCCATTAATATTTAACAATGTGGTTTTATTTTAATATTGGGTATTTGTCCTCGAGTATATGGTGTGAATAGAATCATTATGAGACTAATGTAAGGATGGTTCATTAAATTTATTCTTTTGTGATGATATCTGATTGATCCCAATAATGTTGTACCTTATTGAAATTAAGTAGTTCCCACTTATGTAATTTATTATTGGTCATATGAGGCGGTTACATGTCTCATCTAGTTTCTTTTAAAATACTCTTGATAGGCCCTATATGTATTTACATTAAAAATAATTAACTCAATATATTAATTATACCCTACACTTTTGAAATCGGGGATATGAGTTAGTTGTTAGTAAGATATGAACTTAGGTTTCAAGTAAATGTGGGGACATTCACCCTCAACTTAATCTCAAATAAAATTATCCTTATATTTTTTTACATAGTATATCTCTAGTTTGTTTTCATCTCTGCTTCACCTACATAGATGGTAGCCGATGGGTCACTGTATGAGGAAATGAACTATTGAGAGTGTTTCATACCCACTTTTGCCATTCTTTAAAAGATTAGTTTCAATTTTAATACCGAACTACGAAGTCTCTGTGCTTGACATAGGCAAGGCCATCAAAGATGAGCCCCCGAGACTTAGGTCTATCCCTTAGGATGTGTCTTTGTATAGATTAAAATAATTTTGGGTTACTCTTTCTTGATGTCACATTCATACTTGTTCCTTTTTACCAATTCAGATGTAACTACACTATGATTCACCTAGCCAATATATTGATGAGGAATTACCTTTATGATTATGTATCTAACTTTCAATGGATCTTATATTATGTCTCTAGTGGTGCAGTCATGTATGCAGGTACAAGTACTAAAGACAAGGAGAAAAAAATTTTAGAAATAAGAAAGAGTAACTCGGGTATGAAAATGATTGACATTTTTGTTATTTGGACATTGTAATTAACTATATTTATTTTGAAGTAATTTTATTGTCTTTCTGGATGCTAATGAAATGATTAAGAAAACATATTCCTAATCTAGTACTTAAATAATGTAGTGCATGATTATTGCATTGAAAAAAAAATATATTTCCAAAATAGTTAAGTTGGAGTACTATAAATAGGTTGTGTGATGTCTAATCGAGTGTTTAAATTTTGGGCATTACAGGGGATCAGAGTTGTAATATTCTTCAGATTACAGTGAGTGGGATCAACACCCTCCTTAAAAGGTGGGTAAAGACAATTGATAATGATAAGGATCTAGTGGATCTTGATTCTGGGAATTGTGTTACTCAAGATGTTGAAAATCTTAAGGAAACAGCTCAAAATATGGAGCTTTTGGCTTCTAAAGCTGCTCACCTCCTCAAAAATATCTAGTGATTTTCTTCGGTCAGGTCAGTGTCTTTTTATCTGGTCTCTCTCTTCGGTAGCTAGCCTTTCTTTGTGCCTTGATGGGTTTTTCTTTTGTGATCCTTTTTGGTTGTCTATCTTTTGGTTGTCCTTTCTGGTTTGACAGTTGTTAGTTGTCTCTAGTTCTTCATGCCTATCTTTCCTCTCTTTTTGTAAAAGTTTCAGGACCTTTCAAATCCTATTTTCCTATTAATTAGAGCTTATCTTGTTATTTGGTACATTCCAACAATCGAATCAAGAAGGAAGAACCATCTAAACTAGAAATCATGAGAAAACAAATTGAATACATGATGAAACATATGCAACACTTAGAAAATGAGAAAGAACAACCTATTACAAAGTAAAGTCCACCAAGCTAACTGAGAGGGGGTGTGAGTCAATTATCTGATAGTTATAACTTTTATCAACTTCAATAGATTTCAACCATGTAAGAAATATAATTACCAACCATAAAAAGATATTCATACACAATAACACAATGACACAAGATATGTTGACTAGGCAACCTCTTGATCAAAGAGTAAACCCTGGTGGGAATAATGCCCAAGAAAGATGCACTAATATGAATATTCCTTGTGAAAGGATGAACTCTATTAGGATTCTTATGAAATACATTCAGTACATATGAATCCCTATTAGGGTATTTTGAATCCCTGCTAAAAGATTCTAACTCTGTTAGGAGTTATGGAAGGTAGAAGGACCCACTGCCCAAACAACTTCAATGGGAAGATCATTGAACACACTATCCAAATGATCTCTAGATTATTCAACATAATAATAACAAATCATTATTTATGTCAACAATATGTTACCTCTTCTCTGACTGTGCCAAACTGCACTCACTGCTATACTGGATCTCAATTTTAGATCTTTGTACCTCGCATGTCTTCCTTCATAAATTTGCTTTCACAATCCTTCACTTTTTCAATTTCATTCATCACACTAACAACAAGGAAAAAAATTCCTTCTTTTATACCACACTCAAGTAATTACAAACGAGTCAGCATCCAATTACAAAATAAAAGTTTCCACATGTTACATCAAAAATTACACAAAACTGTCAGCTTCCAATTAGAATAATTCTTCACTCATGTGACCTCAAAGTTTTCATTATTATCCACATCAGTATCAACATGTCTTCAAATAATCTTTAACTACACAAAACCAGATTCCATCCTGATTAGGAGATATCATCCGATTTCCACAAACCACTACTCAGGAACACTGCCTGAATACTGCTTCCACCAAAATTCTCATAACTTTCATGGATAAATGAATTACTATCTACGCTCTTAACCATGAACATATAACATATCAAAGAGTAAATCCTCAACATCACATAGCTTGATCTACAATATCCCATGTACGCTAATCAAAACATTGTCTACTCCTCTGCTAATCTCCAGTAGATCACTGTGTTGACATCAATGACAATCATAGTCATGAATGCAAAAACAACTACTATAGAATGGCTACCAATACTCCCATAGGATATATTTAGCATTCATTCCTAACAATCTTCCCTATTGGCATTGATGGCAACATATATGAAAAAAATCCAATGTTCCATGAATCCAATACTGCAATTCTACTGCTCTAAAAAAATATTTTCAAATCCCCTTCATCAATCAAATCTTGCTTCATTTTCCTATTCAATTCTCTCCAATAGATGGTTCAAATGGTTTTTTATGTAAACTTCTCCCCCATTGACATCAATGATATAAATTTCATCATTATGTCAACAACAACTCTAATGTCAAAAGATACTGTTTAGAAAATAAATTCACTAGAGTCCTCATGACTCAGCTCAGATACACATACTCCCCCATAGAGGAAGTAACAACATCCAATTTGAAAGAAAGATAAGGCTTATATACCACTGGATGGATGCAACCAATCTACATTAGTTCTCAAAAGTAGGCTGGGGCATAAGCCTAAGATAACCTCTCAGATACTCAAATTTGTCCTTAGGAAAAGGCTTTGTAAATATGTCTAAAATCTTCTCCTTTATGCTTATGTACTCAAGTTTGAATTCTTTTTCAGAAACTTTCTCTCTTATTACATGATACTTAATATCTATATGCTTTGTCTTAGAATGTAATACAGGATTCTTAGACATACTAACTGTGCTGGTGTTATCACAATGTATAACAACAAGTTCAACAAACTTTATTCCAATGTCCTTTAGCATCTACTTCATCCCAATTATCTGGTTGCATTTTTTTTCCATAGCTACATATTCTACTTCTGATGTGCTCTGTGAAATACAACTCTTCTTCTTTCTTAGCCAAGAAACCAATCTTCCTCCAAGGAAAAATGCTCCACCACTGGTGCTCTTTTTATCATCAACACTACCTCCCTAATCAACATCTATATATGTGCATAGGGTAAAATCATCAGAATTTTTATACCACAATCCATAGTCCATTGTGCCTCTTAAATATCTCAGTATCCTCTTTACTATTATATAATGTGATTCTCTAGGTTCAGCTTGAAATCTTGCTACAATTCCAGCTAAATGTGCTATATCAAGTCTTGTATGTGTCAAGTACTACAATCCTCCAATCATATATCTGTACTTCTTCTATTAAATTGTAAGAGTCTCATCTGTGCTAGATAATTTATGTCCAGTTACCATAGGTGTTCCAACTAGTTTATAGTTCTCCATTCCAAATCTCTTTAACAAATTATTCAAGTACTTTGTCTAGCTTACAAAGATACCATCACTATTTTGGGTTATCTTTAATCCCAAAAAGTATTTCATTTCACCAATCATACTCCTTTCAAATTCATTTTTCTTTTCATCAGCAAATTTATCACTAGCTTCATCTTCTCCTCCAAAAATAATGTCATCAACAAAAATAACTATAATTAACAAACCATTTTCAATTTCTTTTGTGTATAGGTTGCTATCAATTGTTCCTTTTGTAAATCCCAATTTTAACAAATACTTATCCAATCTTGCATACCAAGTTCTAAGTGCTTACTTTAGTCCATATAAGGCTTTCTTCAGTTTACATAACATGTCTCCTTCTTGAGTCAAAGGAAAACCTTTAGGCTGCTCAATATAGACTTCTTCCAATTCTCTATTAAAAAATGATGACTTCACATCTATCTGATATGCTTTGAATTTCTTAAAAGTTTCATAGGCCAAAAACATTTATACTACTTCAATTCTTGCTATTGGTGCAAAAGTTTCATCATAGTCAATTCCTTCTTGATGTGAGTATCCCTTACATACCAATATTTCTTTATTTATTACTACTTCCCCTTGTTCATTCATCTTGTTTCTGAATACCCATTTAGTTCTGATAACATTCTTATCTTTAGGTCTAGGGACCAATTCCCATGTCTTGTTCTTTTCAATTTGATCTAGTTCTTCTTTCATAGCTTTAATCCAATGTTCATCTTCACAAGCTTCACTAGTAGATTTAGGTTCAATTTGAGAAATCAAACATAACTATTCTTGTACCTTATTTCAAGTTAGAACTCCTCTGTCTATGCTTCCAATATTCTGCTCAACGGGGTGATTCCTTGATAAGTTCGTGTTAGGTGTCACTATCTCAAATCTCACTTTAGGTGTTGTCTCTTCAATGATTTCACTATGGATTTCATTCAAAAAGTCACTATCAGTTTCATATAATAATTCAGTAGTTTTAGTGTTAGGTTTAGGATGATTTCCTTCATCAGATTCATAATCAAGCATTCTTTCCTGAATTTTAAAATTTTCATCAACTTTAACATTTGTGCTCTCAACAATAGTCTTAGTTCTCTTGTTATAACATCTATAAGCTTTTCTCTTCAAAGAATATCCAAGAAATATACCTTCATCACTTCTAGGATCAAACTTTCCAATATCATCATCTCTCTTTACATGACATTTGCTTCCAAAAATTCTAAAATACTTAACTGAGGCTGCTTGTCCAAACCATAATTCATAGGGTGTCTTGTCTGTGTCTGCTCTAATTTATACTCTATTCATTGTATACACTATTGTGTTCACTGCTTCTCTCCAGAATATCTTCGCCAAATCATTCTCAAATAACATAGCTCTTGCTACTTCAGTCACTGATTTGTTTCTTCTTTCTACAATACGATTTTGTTCAGGTGTTCTAGGGGCTTAAAACTGTCTCTTAATACCTTTCATTTCACAAAAGGTGTTAAACTCTCTAGAAGTAAATTCTCCACCTCTATCAGATCTCAAACATTTAATTTTCATTCCAGATTCATTCTCAACTTTATTCTTAATGATCTTAAACTTATAAAATGCTTCAGATTTTTCTTTAAGAAATGTAATCCACATCATTCTTGTAAAATCATCAACAAGAATCATAAAATACCATTTTCCATAGAATCCTCTAGTCCTTGTAGGACCCCTCAAATATATATGAACAATCTCCAACTTCTCTGCATATGTAAACTTCTTACTGGGAAATGAAGTTCTCTTCTATTTCACCATCACACATTCCTTGCAATTCATGTTAGTAGGCTTCATAATTTTAGGCAAATCTCTTACTACAAGTGTAGTACTTATTTTCACAATGTTATCAAAATTTATATGACAAAATCATCTGTGCCATAACCAACTATCATCAATCTTAGTAATCAAACATGTTATCTCAGTAGGATTCAACTGAAATACATTACCTCTGGCTCTAGATCCAGTTCCAATCAAATTTCCATCTTTATCTTTTGTATCGTCTTAAAATGGAAGCACTTCCATGTTAAGAGAATTTAGCCCTCTAAGTAAGTTTTTTGGGGTCATATTGGATGCCTTGAATTGATCTTTTCTTTGATTTGGCTTTCTCCCCATTTTCCACTTCTTTTTTGCTTCATTCTAGGTGAAATTAGGGTTAGGATCTTAAGGATTCTCCTGAATTTCCCTTTTTCATAGCTCTATTTCTAGGTAGGATTTAGAAATGGATCCTCTTGGCCTTCATCACAATAATCATAGGATTTTATGTCTATCTCTAACATTCTATCCTATTCTAGCATCAGTTCTAGGTTTCTGGGCATCCCCGGGACCGCCTGACTTGGTTCTGAGTCAATTTGGGACTAGGGTCAAGGTTGACTTAGAACCTGACTAGGTTAGGGTCAAGCTAAGACCTTGACTAGGTCAATGTTGACCTAAGACCCTAACTAGGTTAGGGTCAACCTCTACTTTGACCCCTTCCTCCAAAATTTGAATTTTTAGAATCTTCGGGCTTCGGGCTTTCGGGAGATTTATTTTCCCACCTCCGGGTTGGCCATTTCGGGTTTCGGGATGGTAAATCCTTTAATTTCATTTAATCTAGGTATATTTTCTAAAGGTGAGGACCTAATTGGGATTTAATTCTCCAAGGTGGCCCATCTAGAGGAGTGAGCCCTAGATCACTATAAAAGGAGGCCTTCCTCTCTCATTTTCATCATCAAGTTTTGTGAGAACATCCATAATCAAGTTTTCATATCTCATCCTCAAGAAATTTCTCTCAAGCTCTCAAGGTGATCAAGCAAGCATCCATTCAAGCATTCAAGTCTTCTTCTCCATCCAAGTTCTCAATTGAAGATCAAGGATTCAAGGATTCAAGTCATTGAAGGGATTTGGTTCAAGCATTCAAGATTTATCATTCAAACCCTAGATCTAGCCATCATGATGGTGTGATCTTCCTTCAAGATCCTTTGTCATCTTCAAGATCCATTTCATTCTCTTACCAAGGTGAATTCCAAGCATAGAACCATGGAGGTTTGATTTACATTTATTGTTGTGTTCAACCTTTCATATCAATATACTTGTTTACATTTCAAATATAATTACATATCTATTGAATTGCATAGCTTCATTGTTAGATCCTTTTCTACTACTTGCTAGCATTCTCCATTTCAATTTCAATATTAAGGTTGATTCCAAACTAGGGTTTGACCAAGGAAAACCCACCATACAACAAAAAAACCCCCATTTTTTTGCAGGTATAGGTGTAGAGTTTCGGATCTATGAGAGAATTTGGATACCCTTTTTGACAAACTTCCGGGATCTGCAAACAGAATTTGAATCAGACTTCAAATAAAGAATGTGGTATTTGACCTTTTACGAGGGTGAAACCTGAGTTGAGCCATCTTGAGGAAAGATTTATGTGTTTTCTCTATCTCAGCATTTCCAGTCCAAGACAAGTTTCAAATTTCTTGAAAGTGTACATAGACATCAAAATTCAACATTTTCCAGATCTGCCCTAATTTGAGGTTAGTGCTTGTATTTCAATTATTCTATATTCTTAACATAATTCATCCACATAGGGAAATATTGGATTTAATCTCTCTTCCATATTCATCCACAAATTGATTCAATTGTGTATTAACCTCTAGGTTGATCAAATCAGATCTCTTCTTTGGGGAATTTAGGTTTTGAGAATAGATCTCATATTTCCCCCTTTACATTTGAATAGGAGTGAATCCATTTTACCACTATTCATCTTTTATCACACAAGTTTTCTTAGTAAACCAAACTTGATATCCCTTATCAACTAACTATCCAACACTCAAAATATTATGTTTCAAACCATCCACAAAGTAAACATCATTAGTATTAGTCTTCTCATCAAGAGTAATAGATCCTATACCTTTAATCAAACAAGGTGCATTGTTTCCAACTCTAACAACTCCTCCATCATGATTGTTAAACTTTATGAACTTTTTCATGTCTCTAGTCATATGATGTGAAGAACCACTATCTATAATCCAATCAGCTTTCTTTTCAACTTGAGAAACTAGGGCTTTTTCTTCCTTAACATCTATTTCAAAATTTTCTTCTTTAATTGCTACAAATCATATGTCATCATTATTCTCAGTATCACTTTCACTTAAAGTTCTCTCTATACTGGCTTCAAGATCTTCATCATTAGCATAATAACATTCCTTAGATCTTCTAGGCTTGAAATTATTTCTGTACTTTTTAACTCTCTTAGGACATTTAGATGAAAAATGACCTTATTCTTGATAGGTCCAACATTTAAAAATTTTCTTACCGTCTGGTTCTCTCTTCACAAGTAAGGCAATACCTTCTTCAATCTTCATGTCTTCTTCATTTCTAGATCTACTTCTACCAGCATAATCACTGCTCACACTAATGCTTCTTGACAAAGTAGGGTGAACACTAAGAGCACTGAATGTTGTCTCCATTCTAGGAAAATCTCCTGATAACCTTAGGTTCATTTCTGCTACTTCCAATCTTCCAAGAAGAGTCTCTCTTGTAAATTTTGAATTACAAGGTATAACTTGTTCAATCATCTATGTTGTCTACTTAAATGCAGGAGTCAATGTCCTTAGAATTTTCCATATAACTTCATTTTTTGTCTTTATTCCTCCATAAGATTTTATGCCTGGAACAATTTCTGACATTCTACCAATATAGCTTCTAACAGATTCATCTTCCATTATTCTTATATATTAAAATACACATCTCCAATTATGTAATCTAACTTTCTTTGCATGTTCATCACCTTCAAAAGTAGAGTGTAAATCTTTGCAAATTGAGATGTTTTCAAACATTGTACCCGACCGTAAACATTCTCCAAAAGGGCTATCAAAAGTGCTTCTCTCGAAAGTATGTCACACATGAATAGATCTCTCTCATCACTAGTACATGTTTCAATATTATCCTCATCAATGATAGTCTTCTCATTATTTTTAATCAACCAATAACTTGGCCCTAAACACAATAGATTTTTTTTCATCTTTTCTTTCCAGCTGTCAAAATTTACTCCATCAAACTTAGGGCTTTCTTTCCTGAAATTCACCATGGATCTCCTTAAGCTGCTAAACTTTTCTTTCAAGGACCTGCCACTCTGATAGTTATAACTTTATCAACTTCAATAGATTTAAACCATGTAAGAAATATAATTACCAACCATAGAAAGATATTCATACACAATAACACAATGACACAATATATGTTGACTAGGGAACCTCTTGATTAAAGAGTAAACCCAAGTGGGAATGACGCCCATAAAAGATGCACTAATATGAATATTCCTTGTGAAAGAATGGAATCTATTAGGAGTCTTATGAAATACATTCAACACATATGAATCTCTATTAGGAGATTTTGAATCCCTACTAAAAGATTCTAACTCTGTTAGGAGTTATGGAAGACAAAAGGACCCACTGTCCAAATAGCTTCAATGGAAAGATCACTAAACACACTGTCCAACTGATCTCTGGATTATTTAATAGAATAATATCAAATAATTACTAATCTCAACAATTTTTTACCTCTTCTCTGACTGTGCCAAACCACACTCACTACTACACCTGATCTCAATTTCAGATCTATGTACCTCACATGTCTTCCTTCATAAATTCTCCTTCACAATCATTCAATTTTTCAATTTCATTCATCACACTAACAACAAGGGAAAACATTCCTTCCTTTATACCACACTCAAGTAATTACAAATGAGTCTGCATCCAATTACAAAATAAAAGTTTCCACATGTTACATAAAAAATTACACAAAACTATCGGCTTCCAATTAGAATACTTCTTCACTCATGCAACCTCAAAGTTTACACTATCATCCACATCACTATCAACATGTCTTCAACTACACAAAACTAGATTCCATCCCAATTAGGAGATATCATCCGATTTCCACAAACCGCTACTCAGGAACACTATCTGAATACTGCTTCCACCAAAATGCTCATAAATTTCATGAATAAATGAATTACTATATATGCTCTTAACCATGAACATATAACATATCAAAGAGTAAATCCTCAAAATTGCATAGCTTGATTTTCAATATCCCACATACGCTAATCAAAACATTTTCTACTCCTCTGCTAATCTCCAGTAGATCACTGTGTTGACATCAATGACAATCATAGTCATGAATGCAACAACAACTGCTACAAAATAGCTGCCAATACTCCCATAGGATATATTTAGCATTCATTCCTAACACAACTGACACATCTTTATCTCTTGAGGCTATTTCTTCATTTCCTTTTGACAAATATCTATACATGCCACCTTTTCTCAAAAGGTTGAGTTTCCTAAATATGAGAAGTATGATGGTAGAAAAGATCGCCATGATCACATTAGATATTTTTATGCACTTAGCATGGAGTTCTTGCATGAACCAACATATCTCATGAGAATCTTTCCTAGGATTCATAGTGATCAAGCTATGGAGTGGTTCACTAAACTATCTCCTCCTCTCAAGTCTTTTGACCAGCTAGTGAAAAGATTCATTCAGCAATACT
This sequence comes from Chamaecyparis obtusa, assembly GCA_027943335.1. NCBI lineage: Eukaryota > Viridiplantae > Streptophyta > Pinopsida > Cupressales > Cupressaceae > Chamaecyparis > Chamaecyparis obtusa. Next base: position 142,133 of record BSBK01010072.1, read on the forward strand.
CCTACAACATTCAACATGCTATCACTATGCTTGATCTTTGTAAGATCAAACAAAACCAAGGTGAGCCTTTGTGACTTTCCTTCAAAGATGGCAAAAGCTATATTCATGTTATCTATGATGAGATTCTAGAGACTAAAAAGATCGGCATATTTATCAATTCTCTAGTTCCTGAAATGAATTATGCACTACAAATGTAAACTCATACTTCATTTGATAAACTATTTTAACTATTTATTTGGGTAGAGGATGTCCTTGTTCATAAGGGTGATATCTCTCTTCAATCCAAATCCTTTTCTAACAACCAGAAAAATAAAGATAGGAATAAATTCTGGAACAAGAATATGGATGTCATCAATGATGGAATCGTGGCTACAACTTCACAATCTACAATTGCTAAAGAGAAATCATTCAATCTCTCTACTTTTATGAAGGATAAAAATGAAAGTCTTGTGCTTCTAAGCCTAAAAGAACCTTTACTCCTCTTGGTGAATCACTTGAGAATGCTTTAAAGACTCTTCTATCCAACAACATTGTTACTTTACCTGACAATTCAAGACCCTACAATCCTGAAATCAAGCCTACATGGTGGAATGAAAACCACTATTGCAACTATCATCACAACAAAGGCCATAAGACTAATGAATGCATGAAACTCAAAAATATTAGTCAGGATCTAATCAATGATGAGACTATTGTGGTTGATTCTCCACAAGCTAACAATGATCATAAGGCTTTCAAGGAGCCTTTTCCTAAATTTGAAAAAGGGGAATCTTGCAAGGAAAAGGATAACAAGGTTTCCTACACTTATTAAAAGAATAATAATATGATCAACATGCTTTAATATTTTGATCATGCTAAATGAAAAGCTAAAGTTGAATCATCTAACATGGAAACCATCTCTCAAGCTCCTGCAGGAGAAGCTTTGTCTTCCTCCTCTACTCCTAACTAGATATCAATTCCAATAACACAACCAACTACCTTGTCAACTACTAAGGATTCTAATTTAGTTGACCAACTTCAACACACTACAACTCAGATGTCTATGCTTGAGCTACTTGACACCTCTTGTGCTCATAAGGAAATCCTTAATCAAGACCTTCTTGTATAAAATGTTTCTAAAGACTTAAACATCGATAAGTTCCAGTCTATGGTCGGGAACCTTTCTTCACCTCCTTATCTTACTTTTTCTAAAAAAGATGACATATCTGTCAGTCATCCTCATAATAAGCCTCTCCACATTGAATTTTTCATCCACTAGTTGCGAGTTAAGTGCATTTTGATAGATGGAGGCACAAGTTTGAACATCTCTACTTTTAGACTGGTTAAAGCTCTCATTTTTTTAGAGCATGTTGTTGATCCCCAACCCAAGATAATGATAAAAGCATATGATCAAGAGGAACTCTCTTCTAAAGGATTAGTAGTTTTACCTATTTGGGTAGGTCCTTTTTAGTGAGATGTCATTTATCAAGTTCTAGATATTCCTTTAGCATACAATATACTCTTGGGTCATCCTTGGATTCATCCAATGCAATTAGTCCCTTCGACATATCACTACTGCATAAAATTCCCTCATGAGGGGATTGAGATTACCATTCCTACCAATTTAGCATGTGCCTATAATAATCCTAAGTAATCAGATCAAATGATTCCTCATAAAAAAGAAGGATCACCTCCGAACAAATTAGAAAAAGAACCTATACTAAATTATGGAAAAATAATACTTGTCAGACCTACTAGTATAGGAACCTATCAAGTGGACACTTTTCCTAGGTCCTCAAAATCACATGGACAATCATTTAAATCAACTACAACACCCATTATTCATGAGGATATTGGAACTATTAAAGATAAATTTCCTTTAGATCTAAAAAGAGATGCAAGTTCTACCTTGCACTACAAGAGAGCATAATCTGGGGAAAGGATAAACACACCAAAATCTCACCTGAAAAATATGGTATGGGCTATCAACTTATGCAAAAAAATGGGACATGATAGAAAAATTCCTCTTGGTAAGAACAAAGGTCCTCGTTAACCTTTACATACTGAATATAGAAATCCTAAGGACAAAATTGGTGTAGGTTATCATGAACATAAGCTTAGCAAACCTAGCAGTAGCACTAATGTGTATGAGGACTCAGATGATGAAGAAGAAGTAGAAATCCATCCTATGACATATGAAAGGATCTTGAAGATTCAACATTCTAACCTAGACTATTAGGGAGAGCCTTATCTACCTTCTCAAACTACTAAAGAATATGACCATGGTGCTACCCAGGAATATCTCTTCCAAACTACTGAACAGACTACTACTACTCCTGCTATTGTTGAACATACTACTAACTCTAATCATACAAATCCTAATTGGGGGAAACTAGATGACATCTCCCACATATTGGATATGGCTTGGGGTATGGCTATTCTAAACTATTCTACTACTCCTTCTATTGAGAAAGCTCTTTCTACTAAGAATATACTTCCTATGATAGATGACAGTGAAGAATAAAATCTACCCCCTACTATGTCTCTAACTGACTACATCAGGAAATATCACAATAGAGAAATAGACTCAAATAAATATGAATGGGACTCCTTATCAGATGCTACTACATAAATACTAGTTGATTTTATACATATATATATGCTCCCCATACCAACCTTGAAAGAGGAGAAAGTTCTAATTCTCAAGATCAAGTTGATGATGGTGATCATTTCCACCCTTCTATGGAAATCATTCATATAGCTCCTAGGCCATCTACTCAAAGAAAAACTTCAAATACTCAAGCAAATCATGGGTATGTAAGACCCCATCCTACCATACCTTCATGGAATATAGGAAGATCTTGAATTGAAATGGTTCCTATTCATGCACTTTCTCCACTTGAAGAGGGACCTATTTTCATAATCGACCATCTCAGTTACACTCATATAATACTCCTTTAAACTCTTCAGAATCTTCTAGGATGACACGTGATCGACAAAATTCTAGGGAGGATTCTTTTCTCAGCCTATCCGATTCATTTATAAATGATGAGTATGATACTAGTATCTTTTCACTTGAACCTCTTGATCCCTTCTCCCTTGAATCAAGTGGATCACCCACTTATCATCCATCTCTCCATATAAACCAGTCATATCAGCTCAAAAATCAAAACTAAAAGAATCCACTTATATCAAAATTTTATCACATCTCATCTAATTGACATGTGACTACAAAGAAAAAAGCAATATTCAAAAGACCACAAGGGTCCTTAAAGAAAAGAATAAAATCAAAGAAAAAATGGATCTTTAAATCCATCATCAAATTGAAATCAAAAGCATCTCAAAGAAAAGAAAAATCAAAAGCTATGTGGATCCCCATGTTAAAAGACTTGGATACAAAAGGAAAATCAAACTTTCTATTCAATCTTCCTGATCCTTATGACTCCCCACTTGAGTCCACTATCATTACCTTTTATATCTCTCATTTCCCTTTTGTCCATCATTTCCTTCCCAAAAGTGCACATTGGTATCTACTCATAGTAAATGACTTGCTTCAGAAAAGTCTCGATGGTACTTTCCTTAGGCATTTAGAATGTGAGAAATCTGACAAAGGGTTAAGAGACGTCCATGAGGATATTTGTGGATCTCACTCGAATGATCCTTCCTTAACTACAAAACTCTCAACAATTGGACATTACTGGTTAGATCTTCCTATTACTGCTATAACATCTAGTTTTGAAGCTTCTTAACTGGTCACTACTACAAATGTAGTGTTCTCAAAGAGACTCTCAATGCTCTTCATCTTCAACAGTCCCACAAATAAGCTCTTCTGCTCATGTACAATAATATATGATTCTAAAAATAAATTATAAAAAGAATATAAAGCCCTGAAAAAAATCCTAAAAATTGTAAAATGTCCTGAAAAAAATTAAAAAAATAATCCCAAGTGGTGAAAACCTGGCAAAAAGGTGTCACTTGTAATCAGCACTTTGTCTATCAACGTGTGACTGAGCTCTTGTCTCCCTTCATCAAAATAACTTTCTATTTCCTTGTGTCGTCTTGGGCTGGAACTTGTCTTAGTATTCTCATCAGTTCTTATCTGTCATTTGGGAGAAATCATACTCCTATTTCATTTGTTAGTGCTTTATCACTTGGTCGACCTTTTGAGATTAACTTGAGTTAGTTATCAATTCTTTTTGTTGGACACTTTATCACTGAAACTTCTTTGTATTTCTCAACACCTCAATCTTTCAATGTTTCTTAACACTACCAACCTCAGCATCATTGTGTTTCTTAACTCATATCGGATCTTGCACTATTCACTACACACTTTCACTTTGACACTAGCACAAAGGTGTTTTCTTAACACCTAACACCGCATTACATCCTAGAAAACTAAAAATGACTAATATATGTTGACCTATTCTCTTGTGTGATGTTTGTTATCATTTATTTTTGCTTGCTATGTCTTCTAAGGATGTGCACATGAATAATTTAAAGAACATAATGAGGGTGTGTACATGAAGCTATTTGTTCAATCTTTGATAGAAGATGTTGTTGAATGGTATATGGGATTACCTAATTGATTCTTTTACTAGGTGGCAAGATTTTGTTAATCAGTTCATTGAGCAATTTGGGGAGCATAATGATACTTCCTTTACTTCTCATGAATTAACTAGTGTAAAAAAAATCAGAATGAGTCTGTTAGAGAATATAATAAGAGATTTAATAAGATATTGAATAGAATTCCAAGAGATATTAGACCTATGGATTCTTTCCTCATATAATTTATAAAGCTCCATTCGACAACGAGATCAATTATGAGATAAGGTCTCATAAACTAGCATCATTGCAGCAAGCTTTCAAAATAGCAATGACTATTAAAAATGACAAGAAAGAAGATGGTAGAATAACTAAGAGGAATGAACTAAATTTGTTCAATCCAAAAGTCCCTAAGAAAACTAAATAAGAAGATAAAGTTGATAAGATGATGAATATGATTAAAAATCTCCAAGACAACCAAGGCCGAGATAATTTTTAGTTTAGGAGGAATGAGAAACCCTTCATCAAGAATGATCAGTATAGGCTGCAAGATATGCCTTATAACACAAATTGGAAAGATGGAGAGACAATTCTAGCCAAAAGGGAAATGGAAAATCCTAACCCTTTGAAGAAAGGAAATCACTTCAGGAATGATGAGCCTTGGTGTGATGTTTGTAACTTTCACCATCCTCAAGAGCAATGACTTATAGCACATAATATCTTATAATAAGAGGATCAAGTGGAATATGATCAACCAACAATAAATACTCTATCAGCTAGCCCTATTTGGGGAAGAGATAGTGCTAGTTCATTTGAAGAGGATTATGATTACAATGCTAATAGCAGAAGAACAAACCAGCATGGTCTCCATCAAGTATTTTTAGATGAAGAAGAAGGTCCCAAAATTTGGAGACTGACAAAGGAAGAAAAATAAGCTTATACTATAGAAGCCTTAGAACAATCTCATAGTAACTATCATTTGAGAAACAAAATAGTTAATGGTGATGAAGAGAAAATAGAAGGAATGTTTAAAATTACAAATAAAGTGAAGAAGGGAAAGGATGAGGCTCCAAAGAAACAAGAGAAAATGCCACAATTAAAAATAACCAAACCAATAGATAAATTGAGCTCTGGTAAGAAATTTTCTAGTTGCAATACTTTCATGTCTCAAGCATTATCTCTGGTAAAGATTTCGGTCCCTCTAGTGGAAATTATGAAATTTACTGATTATAGGAATGAGACGATTAAAATAATATCTAATATTTCTAGAGATGATATAAAGGAAAAGAAGGAAAATGAAGAAACACTGATTGTTTATCTAGGAAATGTTATAAATGAGAGCCCTGCTAAGGTGGATCCTTTCCACTTAAATTTGTTGATAAATGATAAACTAGTGAAAAATTGCATGTTAGATTCAGGAGCAACAGTTAACATTATTCCATATGATGTAATGAAAGAAATAGGAATGAAAGTTGATACTACATATGGAAAATGTTATTCTATGGATAATAGGTCTATCCCTGTTATTAGTATAATGAAAATGTTGAATTCAAATTTTCCTCTTGTCCATAAACATCTTATAAAATTGATATTAATGTTGTTGAAGTACCCACAAATTATGGAATGTTACTATCTAGATAGTGGTCTAATTTAGTAGGTGGTAATACCCAATTAGATTTATCTTATGCATCCATTAAAGTAAATGGTAGGAATGGAAGAATTGACAAGGAACCAAGATCTTCTTATATTATTGAAGAAATTGATCCAAGCCAAATGACATGCTTTTTCCATATTGATATGGAAAACTTCAAGGTAAGTATTTCTAAAGATACAATGCTTAATACTGAGCCTATTGAAATACATGCACAAGAAAATAATAATGTTGTTTGGAAAATATATTTTGACAGTGCATGTTGTAAAGATGGAAATGGAGCAAGTGTGGTTTTTATTTCCCCAAATGAAAATATGTTTAAGTATTCCTTTCTATTAGCTTTTGATTGTACTAAAAATACTGCAAAGTATGAAGCTCCCCTACTAGGCTTGAAGATAGAGGACAAACATGCTATTAAACTTCTCTCTATCTATGGTGATTCTGAACTAATTATATCTCAAGTTAGGGATAAGTTTGTCACTAAAAATTATAAACTAAAGAAATATAGGACTGAATTTTGGGACTCCATAGAATGTTTTGATGCTTTCTCTATAACTTGGATAGATAGGTCTAAAAATATTCTGGCAGATTTTATGGCTAACCTAACACTTAGGCATAATTATATCCCCTATGAGGACATTATCCAAGTGGAAATCAAAACAAGACATGCAATGCCTAATAACATAAACAATTGGCAAGTGTTTAAAGATGACAGAGACATTATAAAATTTCTAGCATGTGAATAAAGATACGAAGATCAATTGGTAGATTTGAATGCTCATGTGAAAGTGGAAAATGGAAAAGAGACTTTGTTTGGGAAAGAAATAATCTAGCTCAAAACCAATAAGATTCTAAAAGGCCTCGTGGCATTGGAAAGAATGTTTCATACTAGAGATTCAAAGAAAGATATTAAAATTGATGACACTGCTATTGAAGGAGAGGAAAGGACAAACTTGGGAAATGAACAAGCTCCTAGAGAAATTATTATTGGCAAAAAATTAACTCCAAAATTTAGGACACATATCATTGGTTTATTGTGGAAATGCAGACATGTATTTTCCTAGTCCTATGATGATCTCAAGGCTTATAGGGAGATTTGTTCCAACATGAGATAACTTTGAAACCTAATGCAAAGCCTTTTAGACAAAGACAAAGACCAATAAACCCTACGTTGGCTCCTAAGATGAAGGAATAATTGATTAAGATAAGGGATGTTGGGATTATAAAACTAATTAGACATTCTACATGGGTTTCAAATTTAGTGCTTGTTAGAAAGAAAAATGGAGACATTAGACTATGTGTAGATTTTAGAAATCTAAATATATCTTCACTGAAGGATAATTATGCCTTACCTAATATGGAAGCATTGTTGCAGAAAGTAATAGGGAATGAACTACTATCCATGATGGATGGTTTCTCTGGTTAGAAATAGGTGAAAGTTAAAGAAGAGTAACAATACAAAACAACATTTACTACCCCTTGGAGTACATATGTTTATGCTAGAATGCCATTTGGACTTACAAATGCTAGAGAAACTTTTCAAAGGGCTATGGATGTGGCTTTTGAAGAATTAATTGATGTTATCATGGTAGTGTATCAAGATGATCTCACATATTATTCCAAAAGGGAGGAAGATCATTGTAAGTATTTGGAGAAAATTTTCTAAAAGGCCCTTTAGTATAGAATATCCTTGAACCAAAAAAAGTGTAATTTTGGAGTAATTGAAGGAAAATTACTGGAAACATTGTATCAAAGAATGGTGTAAGGATAGATCCAGAAAGAATTGAATCCATTGATAAGATCCAAATTCTAAAAAGTGTAAATGGAATTCAGTCTTTCTTTGGATAGATCAACTTTGTAAGAATATTTGTTCCAAATTTCTATGAAATTGTCAAGCCCATTGCCAAGATGTTAAAGAAGAATGCAAATTTGAAATGGAAAGATGAAGCTTTAGAGGAATTTTCTAGTATTAAGAGAGAAATCATGGAAGCCCCTATATTGAAATCTCCTGACTTTTCAAAACCATTCCAATTGTTCTCCTTTTATTCCTTCCACACTATTGCATATGTCTTATTATAGAAAAATAATGAAGGGCATGAACAACCGATAGCTTTCTTCAATAAAACCCTTCTTTCATCAGAACTAAATTTTGACATAAATGAGAAACAAGCCTATGCACTAGTAAAGGTGGTCAAATCATTCAAACCTTATCTAGTAGGAACCAAGATAGTAGCATATGTTCCTAATGTAGTGGTTAAGGATATATTTAGGCAATCTGAAGTCATAGGAAGGAGATGCTAGTGGATAAACCAGATTAAACAGTTTAAGATTTAAGTTTAAATCACTAAGTTATTAAGAGGGAATGGATTGGCCAAACTCATGGCAGAAACAAAAATAGATGCAGCACAAGTGAACCAAGTGGACTTGAGTCAATATGAAATGAGTATTGAGATGTGTCCTTTGTATACTAATATAGTTTACTTCTTGAAATATATGAAGTGTTAGGAAGGATTAAGTGACAATCAAAAGAGAACTATCAAGTTGTAGGCTTCAAGGTATGTACTGATTAAGGTGGATCTATACTAGAAAAATAGGGATGGTATACTTCTTTTATGTTTAGCTATGTACCAAGATGAGATGATGCTTAAGGATCTTCATGATGGAGTATGTGGGGTACATTTCTCAGCAAAGATAACTACTCACAAGATATTACAAGTTGGATATTATTGGCCACATGTATTTCAAGATTGTCATGCATACATTAAAAAATGTGAGTCTTATAAAAAAAAATCCTAGGGAAATTAAAATATAATGGTGCATTACCCCTTAGCCCATTACAAACTAAAGAACCTTTCAAAATTTGGGGAATTGATTTTGTGGGATAAATTGATGATACTTTAAGTGGAGGCCACAAATGGATATTAGTTGCAATAGATTATTTACAAAGTGGGTAGAAGCCCTACAAGACAAGCCACAAGTAAAATAGTTATTAAATTCTTAACAAAAAATATACTTATTAGATTCGGTGTTCCTTGTAAAATTGTCTGTGACAATGGTATGCATTTCAAATCTAAGGAGTTTGTTGATTTTTGTAAAAATTATGGTATTGACTTTTCATATTCTTCTCCTTATTACCCCCAAGGGAATGGTCAAGCAGAATCAAGCAATAAAAACATAATAAAAATCATTTAGAGAATGTTGAGTAATAATAAGAAAGCATGAGATTCAAAATTAAATTTAGCTCTCTGGGATGATAGAGTGACAATAAAAATGTCAACACGGTTTTCTCCTTATGAACTAGTCTATGGAAAAAAGGCAAGATTACCATTGAATAATTTACTACCAGTCTACAAGTTTGTTCAAGAAGAGGAATTGGAAGGTATAAATTTAATGGAGGCTAGGTTGAATCAATTGGCAGAAATGGACAAAATTAGAAGAAGGGCTCAGGAGAAGAATTCTAGACAACAACAGCAAGTTAAGACTCTTCATGACAACAAGACTTTGAATAGATCATTCAGAGAAGGTAACTGGGTTTGGAAATGGAATGCAAAAGACTAGGACAAAGGAAAACATGGTAAATTTGATGCACTATGGTTAGGACCTTATATGGTTGCTTCAAAATGACGGGAGAATTCATATTATTTACAAAACACTGATCAAAATATCAAAGAATTTCCAAGTCATGGTCAGTAACTAAAACCATTTTTTTCCTGAGAGGGAGGTATATCCTGACTTGTACTATATTTTTAGTTTTCTTTTCTAGTTTTGAACATTTGTATGGTCTTCTTCCTCTAGAGATAGCTGAGGTCTCGTTGCATTCACTAGGAGTGCATGTCCCTAGAAAGATCCATTCTTGACACTCATATTTTCATATGAAAATTTCTTGAAAGTTTTATTATATTTTGTGAATAGTTACTTCGAGTTTTTCATGTGCAAATATAATCTAGGATGTTGATAGAATTATCTCATGGGAAAAAATTAAGGGTCATCAATCTAAAGAATTGGCACAATGCAAATCCAAGGACAAAATGGTCAAAAAACCAAAAATTTCTTATATCAGCATAAGTTATCCCAATTGGGATAGGTCACAATAGCAGCATTCTGATAATAGAGAAAGAATTGGTCATCTTATCGGGATGACAATTACTGATGGTCTTAGAAATTTTGGAAGTGACATAACTCATATCGAGAGTTCTATCTGGCATACAAAAACATTGACAAAAAAAAACATCAAGCACTATGATCCCCAATTAAAACTTCAGGATATCTTTGGGTGAAAACCCTATCAGAGGAAAATGGAGATCGGCAAGGAACAATTTTTAGCATCCCGATCATTGATGAAGTTATCAGAGAAACTTATAGCGATAGTTTCATTAGGAAAAATTTTATTTTGGCAGAAGAAGAATGTGCCTGTCCTGATGGCCAATGAAATCATCGGTGAAATTTATGCTGATTTAAAATGTTTATAACAGATCGGTGATACATATGGTGATGTTTTCATTAGGAAGGAATGGATATCGTGTAAACTTGTATTCTTGATTGCCGATGAGGTGATCAAGAAAAGATGTGGTGATATAATGAAAAATTTAATCAAAGAATGTATAACCTGATGGTGGGAGAAATAATGTTATACCATAATAACCTGTGGTGATAAGTAGCCATTAATTCTAGGGTTCAAATTCCTAAGCAAATTGGATGCCATTAATGAACTTTAGAGAGGGAATAGAGCTATTACATGAAGGAAATAATTATAAGATTAAGAGGATCCTAGCAATTTTAAGTAAACAATTTCATTAACACGCTATTGCAGAGAGGTTATATGAAAAATTTGGGAAGCCATCAAACTTTCAAGATCATCCAGCAAAAGGAAGGTGTCAATAGGCTTGAAACCAATAATGAAAAAGTAGAATTTATTTGATGAAGCTCCCCAAAGGAAATTGAATAAGGATCTCATTGATCAAATGCATGGCCCTGGGCATAAATAGAGAAGAAGAAAGAATATGGTGTCAGAGAGGGACAAATGGGAGGATAAATTCAAGAATGTTGGGGATGTTTGGACTCAAATTCATGGATATGAGTTATTTATTTTCCACTACCTCAGAAGGAATATAGAAATCCCTCTCAGCAATCCACGACATTTGAATTTAGGTAGGTTAATTGTCCCTAATGTATTCCTAAATGTTGAATTCCTTAAAATTTTGGCTGATAATTATGATTATGAGGAAAGGTGTATCAAAGACAAAGATGGAAATATTTTGTATCAAATTTTGGCAGAAATGATAGAGGAAGTTTTTGGTTTAGAACCAAGATTCACTATGAATCTTTCTTTCATTAAGTTGCATGATGAGTTCATAATAGCAGACACAAACTATAAGACTTGGAAATTGGCATTTCATAAAAGGGATTTGAGTACCCTAATTGATGAGGATGGCCCTCTGTACAATGTTAATTTATTCAAAAGAAATCTAGAGGTTACATACATGTTGCATGGATAGTTGGGAGGAGTGGAAGTTCTTGACTTGATGACTGAGGGATCCATGGTCTTAGTCATAGATATATAGATGTATTAGGTGTGGCCCTTTGACTATGCATCTTACTTGGTAGAATGTTTGCATGATGGATTCATTTTCTTTAAGGAAAACACATAGCCTACTTTCAAACATTATTCTTCTCTTATGTAGATTGTCTTCTTTAATGGTCATAGACTTGGGGTTTGGCCAGAGAAATTAAGGTTGAACATGAAAATCCAAGATGGGAAAGATGACCTCAATTTGGGATTCCTAGTATGATTTTTCAGATTATGTAGCTTTCGAAGAATTTTTTATCAAACCATCATCCATGATGTTTGGGGTTGTTATCAATCATTCCATTTCTGAAGAAATAAAGCAGTTCCTGAAACCTAAGGATTTTGGTATACAAAATATTTTCAAACACAATTGGGGTGATTAGTATGTGTATTATTAATTCACTTGCATTAGAGTGTATGGATGCAAGGAGCCACCACTTAGATTACCCAAATATGTCCCTGATAGAATTGCCTATTTGGAAATTGTGAGACAAATGGGTTTCTCAAGCAACAAGTATTTTGGAGGATCATTGCATAAACAAAAATTTCTACCTAGAACCCTGACATTTGGGGATTTCACCATTATCTCTTCAAAAGTGTATGACATTTTTGACAATAAATTGAAGTGTGAGTATCATATATTACATCATGTGCCCAGGAATAACTATGATCCTAAGGGATATATTCACTCTTATAGGAAGAGTCAGAATTTGGGAGATTATCCACATCAAGCACGTGATAATGAAAATATGTTTAAGAATATGGAATATGAAGAGGCACAAGAAATGGTTGAGAAGTAACATGGATTTGGCCGAGAAGAAAGAAGAGTTGGCTCAGATGATGAATGAGGCTCATGATTCTGAAGGAGAAAATGATCCTAAAGTTTTGTCTAAGCATTTTGAGGATGAACCAAGAGAGGAGACCGATCAAAATAAACTGATTGTTCCTGCATTGGGAATACACCAAGATGACAAGTTAGATAAATTCCATATATTTGTGTCTAATGAGAGTTTTGTAAAATCAAAGGAGTTTATGTTTTTCTTGTATAATTTTAAGGGAAAGAAATTGAGGGATTATATTCCATCATTGACTCCAAGAAGTGAGGAAAAATTGAAAAGGGAAATCAAGGAAGAACTAAAAATAATGACACCAGAAAAGGGGAAGAAATACCTTGTAGAGGTTGGTGTCATATTGTTTCCTAGTTGGGATCTTAGTGCTTCATTTATTTTCTATAGTATGGTGAAAGTTGACAAGAAAGACTACAAATTGGATGTACAAGGTATGAAGGACAATTTTATTGGGTCAAGGTTTGTTGAGGAAGAGGACACCATGTTATTGTGGGAATTATACCCACCCCACAAGAGACCCAAGATCATTGATATGGATAAAGCATTCGATCACATGATGACTCTCAAAGTTGGGGAGATAGACCCTATTTCTACTGTAGACATTTCTATTGATATTTCAAAATTAAACAAAAAACAAATTGAAAGGCTCATTAAGGAAAGAGATCATTGGAAGCATTTGTATGAAGAAAAATGTAGGATAGATAGTGTGGATGTTCCTATGATTACAGGCCCTAATAATTCTAAATGGAAGAAGAAATATGATGAGCTAGTTGAGGAGAACAAGAAAATCACAAAGAAGTTGCAAACCATAAGAATTGATACTTCTATGTTTATACTAAAGGAAACATTTAAAGGTTTAATCAGAATATTGGAAACCTTTTGGGAAAGATACAGGATGAATTACAATTGCACTTTATCTCATGACTGCATAAAATATAGGTTGAAAATGATGCTAAAGGATGACCCTGATCAAAGTTTGGTTTCAAAAATTGAAAAAATGATCAGAGAGCATGATGAGTATGGAGAAGAGATTAGGAGTGACTTTGAAGGTTTTAGAGGACCAATAACAAAAGGGGTTCCACCATTGATGGACAAAAATAAAGAAATCAGGGATAAAAGTTGTTTAAACATTGTACTTTTTTGAGTAGTTGTGAACCATTAGTTATAGTTAGGTTTTAGTTAACTAATAGTTGTTCTAAAGGGATACATCCTTTCATTTTGTAACTGATTTCTCTATTATAAATGAGAGTTAGATAGAATAGTTATATATCATATTGTAGATAGGACATAGTTTATGGATTCACAACAATGAATTTTGAACTCTGAATGTACCCTTTTCAACATCAATAAAAATTTAAGTGTTTTCTCTCATATTGATGAAAAATTTTGAATTTTGATTCAATTAGTCCTTTAGATAAATCTAATCATTTTAGATTTCTTTTTTGTGTTAAATTATCATCCTATTATAATTCAAAATAAGTTTACAGTTTTGATTATTAGTTGAAAGGTGTGGTTATCAAACTTTCCTCTGTTTTATTGGTCTCCCATATCAGAGTTAAATTTAGTACAACTAACTGTATAATCTTTTTTTAATTATAATTCATGTAGAATCCTCTAAAGTGATGGTCTTGTTCTCAAAAAATAAGTTATTAAAATTGTCTCTAGAATTGTACATTGGATTTGATAAGAATTCAAATCTATTTCCCAAATAGAGAGAAGGCACGGATCTTATTAATAACTGGAATATAATCATTCATCTCATTGTTCAAATTTTGTGATATTCCATTCTTTTAACCCATTTCATTCTATATACATTTTGTCAAACATTTACTATTAATCAAAGCATTTCAGTTTTTGTAGCATTCAGTATATTATTTGAGATATTTACAATTTGATTCCTCTCAAGTTCATTTGTCACTTAGAGAGAATCCAAAAGTTTTATATTCAGTTATCTTCTATAAAATCTTGTGAGCCAACAGATTTGGTTAAGGTATAGGTTCACCAGCCTTGGTCTTGCAGAGCCAGAATTGCAAAAGTTCAAACCCCTATTGTGGCTGAACTTGTTAGTTGGCAAAAAAATTGAATTTACTAGCATTAGATTGGAAATTCCATAGGAAATCTAATCCTTTGTTTTTGGGCACCAACAGCTTACTCGGCACATCTAGGTGTCAAGAAGATGCATGTAGGCCTTTGATAGTTATACTATTCATTTGGTATGAAATATAACATTGTTGATTTTGTGGCCAAATGTTTAGAGTGTCAAAGGGTTAAGGAAGACCACCATCATCCAACAAGACTTTTATAGACCAATCTCATTCCCTCATGTAAATGGGACATTATCTTGATGGATTTCATCATAGGTTTTCCAATGACACCACACAAACATGATACCATTATGGTTACCATTGACTGGTTGACCAAGGTGGAACACTTTTCTCCTATGAGAGCATCCTATAAAATAGCTTCAGTGGCTAGGGTCTTTATGAAAGATATTGTAATGTTACATTGTATTCCCTGTAGGATTATATCAGATAGGGATCCAGTATTTACTTCTTCATTTTGGACTTCTTTGTATCATGAGCTTGGAGCACAACTA
Source organism: Chamaecyparis obtusa (assembly GCA_027943335.1). Taxonomy (NCBI): domain Eukaryota; kingdom Viridiplantae; phylum Streptophyta; class Pinopsida; order Cupressales; family Cupressaceae; genus Chamaecyparis; species Chamaecyparis obtusa. The sequence goes on from BSBK01010072.1 coordinate 157,315, forward strand.
AATTTCAGTTTGGCATATCACCCTAAGACTGATGGTCAGATAGAGCAGGTTAATCAAGTGCTTGAGTATATGCTAAATATGTATATCATGGATAGACAAACTCATTGGGGGGACTATTTATATTTGTTTGAGTTTACCTACAATAATGGGTATCACAGTTCGATTGGCATGTTGCCTTTTTAGGAT